>ML386139.1:0-69061 GCA_005239525.1 Nicotiana knightiana
CCATTCGATTTGTGTGAAAATCCCTCAAGGAATCGCCCAAAACCGAGTTCTAGAAGTCAAAATATGTTTAACATGGTTAAACCCCCGATTTTGGAAACTTATAATCTGCCCAGGCTTTTAAAGCATCATGATCGCGGGAATCGAGGTGCGATCGCGTAGAAGGAAAATGAAGCTGGCTTAAAATGCTCTACGCGATCGCGGAATAGCTTATGAGATCGCGTATAAGGAGTAAGTTGGCTTCTGCGCTCGCGGACCAACTGTTGCGATCGCAGTGAAGGAATTTACTGGGCGAGTCAGACACTCTATGTGATCGTGGATCTTTCTATGTGATCGCATAGAAGGAAACCATATGACAGTTTTCAGCAGTTCAAAATAGGGAAAATGGACCCGTAACCTATCTGAAACACACCCAAGCCCTCGGGGCTTAAAACCAAATATACACAAAACCTCAAAAACATCCTACAGACTTATTCGAGTAATCAAAACACACTAATAACATCATAAGCATCTAATTAAACCTCAAAATCAATGAAATTTCTCAAAACTTCTTTAAACATCATTTTTTGCATTTAAGTTCCGAATCACGTCAAACTAAGTCCGTTTCTTACCAAATTTCACAGATAGTATAAGACATATCGAACTTGTAACGGGCTCCGGAACCATGATATGGGCCCGATATCACAGGTTTCACCTCAAATTTTATTTTCAAAAACCTTTATAATTTTTCCGAAAATAATTTTCTTTAAAAATTCATTTCTCGGACTTGGGACCTCGGAATTCGATTCCGGGAGTGCGCCCAAGTCCCATATTTTCCTACGAACCCTCTAGGACCGTCAAATCACAGGTCCGAGTCCGTTTACCAAAAACATTGATTGAAGTTAACTTTATTCAAATTTCCAATACAAAATTATCATTTTTATCAATTTTTCACATAAAGGCTTCCCGGCTACACGCCCGGGCTGCGCACGCAAATTGACGTGAGATAGAAGAAGGTTTTCACGATCTCAGAACACAAAATTAGCTAGAAATATACGGGATGACCTTTTGGGTCATCACAATCTCCCCTCTTAAACAAACGTTCGTCTTCGAACGTGCTAAGGTTCACTTTGAACTCATCCAATCACTGATTGCGCATTTCCAACACACACCCGCAGGTGATCCCATGTCAACCCAACCTAAATAAGCCTGATGACACCATCACAACTGCCATATAGCCTTCCTATCATCATCAATAAGCCTCATACCTCAATTCCTCACTTTCTACTCATTTCCAAAAGACCCAATTCTAAAACTATGTCCGGCATTAGCCTCAACCAGCTGCATCAACTCAGGTCCACGCCCATAAGGCACGACCACACAACATAGCACATCACAAATAGGCTCAATAGCACTTTTGATCACCATAACTGCTTGAAATCAACTCGACATTGGCAATTAGTCCCGTATATGGAAGAACTCTCTGTTTCCAAATCCCATAATACCGATAATGATGCAATAAACACAAAGACCTCATCAGTAGACACCCGCCGCCAATCCACTGAAAGATAGAAGGGTGGTCTTCCAGTACCTCTAAATCCCAAGGTTCTCTACCTCCGATGTTGCTGTCCTAACCACGGGCTGAACTGAAACCACATGTCGTGCTGCCATGACAACTGGAACTTGACCAATATGATCTTGCTGCTCTGGAGTGTAGACGGTGGGGGTCTTAACTCCTCCCCTGATCTCTGTCATAGTCGGTGAACTAGAATCAATCTCGCCTGAGTTAATGTACCAATTGTACTCAAAACTGCACTCAGGTTTCCTGAAGTTCAGAGTAGCTACAGGCACATCCAATACTTGTCCCCCAACTAGGACTACTGGCGACTCCCCAACGGCTGCTCTGGTAGGCATCTTAACTGTGGCACGTGCTCCTAGTTGGCCTCTGTCTCTGACCCTTGTGAAATTTGCTTCGGGGTAACATCATCCGGAACCGCCGCTCGTATCGTCACCATCGGTGAGAGAATGGAACGATATTTTCAAACTTCAATATCAATGAACTCGCACGATAGGAATGAAGGAAGTGAGATTGTCCTGATAGTCCCGTAGCCTCTCGAAGATAAGTACACACGTCCCCGTACGATTCGCAAGACTCTACCAAACCCGCTTATGACTCGTAGCACCTATGAACCTAGAGCTCTGATACCAGCTTGCCACGACCCAAATTTCCCTCCGTTGGGTATCGTGATGGCACCTAGTCTTAGGGACTAGGTAAGCCTAACATTTCCACCGAACAACAGCAATAATAAAGGAATTTTTAAAAAATTCGAAATATATTTCTTGACAGAGTTTATAATTTCCCAAAACACAGTAAATACAAGTCATAAGCTCTACGAAATCCTTCTATCAAATCTAAGTAAAACTGTCCAGGAATAAGTAAGTACAATTGAATAGAAATAAAATAGGAAGGTGACTCCAAAGCCTGGGAACGCAGCAGCGGGTTACCCTGAATCTCCTCAGCAACAATCTGCGCAGCTACCAACAACAATAACCTGAAGCTGCACACAAAAATGTGTAGAAGTATAGTATGAGCACACCATAGCGGTGCCCAGCAAGTATCAAGACTAACCTCGGTGAAGTAGTGACGAGGACTAGTCAAGACACCACCGGTCTAATAAGTAAAAGGCAAGATGTATAAATGACCGAACTAAAATGTCTATCTAAAGATTTCTCAATGTAATTAACAATACGATCGAATAATACGGAAGAAAATTTAATAATCACGATCAACGGACATCATAATAGGAATACGCAAAGGGAATGGAAAGGATGCAATCCAAATGGCGGGAACTACAACCTAACAAAAACACAAGCAACTCAGCACTACATCAATTTATTCACGTCAGGCCTTAAGCAATGACTCAATAAAACTGGTCAAACTTTCGAGTGAAAACCTTTAAATCGTGAGTTCATTTTGAAAAATTTAAAGATATAATCATTTCGGAATAGAGAAATTTCTTCATTGAAACATACTTTCTCTGAATGTATATTTATATATTTTTATAAAGAGAAATCTTTATAACATAGTCTCTTCAAATACGGGGTGTTCAAATACACTTTCCCAAATACTTCTTTTTCAAGTATCTTCAAAATACGTGATGTTCAAAATATATTTTCCCAAGTACTGATCTTTCAAATATCATCAAAACACGTGATGTTCAAAATATATTTTCCCAAGTACTGCTCTTTCAAATATCATCAAAACACGTGATGTTCAAAATATATTTTCCCAAGTACTGCTGTTTCAAATATCATCAACACGTGATGTTCAAAATATATTTTCCCAAGTACTGCTCTTTCAAATATCATCATTCTGCAAAACAAATTTTTTTCAAATGTACTTTCGGAAAGAAGTCCTTTAGACATAGCTTTTCCTGGAGATAATTGCTTCTCAGCTATACTTTTCAATAATATATATTTATATCTTTCGATTCAAATCTCCTCAATCATAAACAACCGGAACTCAGTCCGCCACTCAGATTTTGTCATGCAATGCAGTACAGGGGGAAAGCTCCCGGATCTCTGTCCGTAGTCCCAATTTAAATATGCGATGTAGTACAGGGGGAAAGCTCCCGGATCTTTGTCCGTAGTCCCAATTTAAATATGTGATGCAGTACAGGGGGAAAGCTCCCGGATCTCTGTCCGTAGTCCCAATTTAAATATGTGATGCAGTACCGGGGGAAAGCTCCCGGATCTCTATCCGTAGTCCCAATTTAAATATGCAATGCAGCCACTGAGGAAAACAACCAGAATGCGACAGAAAACAACATATATTTCCACAACCGACGCGAAAGCAAACAAGGCCGAACACAACGTGCGATGAACAAATCAATACAAAGGCTTAATTCACAAAAGTAGTAACAACTCGCTCATAAAAAGTAGCCACTGAGAGGAATGCCAAACATAAAGAGAGAACAACATAACGAGGGGAAGACACGCCAAATATAACAACGATTCTAAACATTCAAGTTCACAACCAAGAACCAAATAATCCCGGCAAGGGAATCAGCTATAACCAATCTCACTTAGACAATTAGCTATATCGAATAAACTCAGTTTGAACAATGCTCAGTAAATAGGCAGCATATGAAGGAAGACATAGCATAATGGTAGGAAAAGCAAATTCTTCATTTAAGTCAATTAAGATCATATAAGAAACAAGGAATGCTAGGCAAGTACTTCTAACTTGATCAGAGGAGATGAGACTAGAAATCAGGAATTCAGATATAACAAGTTCAATTCATATACGGGGAACATAAGGACCCAAAAATCCCTAAAGGGCAATCTATTTGCAAATAAGTTCGAGTACACACTCGTCACCTCGCGTATGCGGACTACAATCAACATAGAAGACTCAATCCTAAGGGGTAGTTCCCCCACACAAGGTTAGGCAAGATACTTACCTCAAAGGCGACAACCCAGTACTCAAAAATAGACTTCTCGGGCAGGAAGGCCTCCGGACGGCTCAAAATCAACTAAAATAACTTCAAAATACATATAAAACGTATAAGGAACGTTTCCGAATAATAAAGTTACGATTTCGAATAATAAAGTTTCAATATTTGCAAATTTATAAAACTTCGACCCAAAAGTCGACCCCCGGGCCCGCACCTCGGAACTTGACAAATTTTACGAATATCAATACGAGTTCACCCATACCAAATTTATCCAATTCCGATAACATTTGGTCATTCAAATCATGAATTTTCATTTTTTGAAGTTTACTTTCAAAACCCACAATCCCCTCAACCCAAAACACAATTTAAATGATAAAAACAAGAATTAATTCATGAAATATATTGAATTCTAGTGGGAGAACACTTACCCATTCGATGTGAAAATCCCTCAAGGAATCGCCACAAACCGAGTTCTAGAAGTCAAAATATGTTTAACATGATGAAACCCCCAATTTTGGAAACTTATAATCTGCCCAGGCTTTTAAAGCATCGCGATTGCGGGGATAGAGGCGCGATCGCGTAGAAGGAAAATGAAGATAGCTTAAAATGCTCTACACGATCGCGGAACAGCTTATGCGATCGCGTATAAGGAGTAAGTTGGCTTCTGCGATCGCGGGTCCGGGTCTGTTTACCAAAAACGTTGACTGAAGTCAACTTTATTCAAATTTCCAATACAAAATTATCATTTTTATCAATTTTTCACATAAAGGCTTTCCGGCTACACGCCCGGGCTGTGCACGCAAATCGAGGTGAGATAGAAAGAGGTTTTCACAACCTTGGAACACAGAATTAGCTAGAAATATACGGGATGACCTTTCTCGAGCCAATAGACCCCAGTCTAATTGATACCACGCAAACAATCGATTCTACAATAACCAATGAATTTTAATTAATTTCAAATTTTCGCACCTAAACACGGAACTTTACTGTTGATATAGAGGAAGAAGAGAATTAACTATTAAATTCTTACCTATTACCGGTGTAGGATAATTGACAATAGGAAAATTTACATATCTGAGTTCAAGAATTAGTGATTGGCAAAGAACCCTAGAATTTTGATGTCTGCTTAATAGAACAGTGTTCTGTTTCTCGTCAAGGCTTCTGGCTTTTTGTGAATGACAGAACAAACTTTTAAGGCTTGAAGCCTTTGTTTTTAACAGCCCTTTTATGGGCTTTAGCCCCCCCCCCCTTTAACTAATAATTACTGATACCCGCCTTTAATAATTAATAATATTAAAAATTATTAATATTTTCCCTAATTGTATATCCAATTATTTATAAATAGAAAAGTAACTCAAAATCAATCACAATTGTTTAAATCCGTAATAGAAGTATAATTTAAGATTATAAAAAAAAATTAAATTCTATATTTTGCGTGTCTTGAAACTTTTATAGATTTGAGGAGTGTTACAGACAATCCCACTCATTTGGATGTAAATTGAAAACTTAATTCTTGTGTGGACTCATTTGCGGTTGACTTTTTTCCTGTTAAAGTCCTTTTGTTGTGTTCTTCCTCTAATCACAAGACCATTGCCCTCAATTCTGTTGTCCGGAAAGCTCTTTTTCAACTCTTCAGATTTTAGTGCATTACTAACATCTTCCAGTGAAATGCTGTCTTTCTCATATAGCAGCGTACCGGCAAAAGTATCATAAGACGGTGGTAAAGAACATAACACAATCAAGGCCTGATCCTCACTCTCAATTTTGATATCCACATTCTTCAGGTCTATTATAATTGAATTAAACTCATCAATGTGAGTTTTAACAGGTGTACTTTCATTCATACGGAGATCGTATAACCTCCTTTTCAGGTAGAAGAGGTTTGTTAGCGATTTCTTAGAATACAAATCTTCCTGCTTCTTCCATGTCATTGCTGCAGAAGTTTCTTTAATAATTTCCCGAAGAACGCTATCTGTAACGCTCATGAAGATCGCACTCAAAGCCCTCTCCTTCAGGTCTGCCTTCTTTGTCTCTTTCATCTCTTCAGGAAAATCCTCATCAATTTCCTTCCATAACCCATGTAACACCAGGTACGATTTCATCCTAATCTTCCATAGACTAAAACTAGAACCCCCGTCAAATTTCTCTACTTCGTACTTTGTTGAAGATGATGAAAACATACTAACCCTAGATTATATGTAGAAACCTGAATCTTGCTCTGATTCCAATTGTTGCAAAATATCATAGGTTAACTAGCACACAATCACACACAATGCAAATAGAGAAGAAATATCAACAAGATTTAACGAGGTTCGGCTAAGCCTAATCCTCGGGGCAAAAGCGGAGAGAGTTTTCCGCTATGAATGAGAAGAATAGCACAGTACAATCTTTAGAATCCCCAACTACAACCCCAATATATAGATCCCAAATAGTCCCAAGCCTATAAGAGAAAGGTTTCCCAATTTGACAAGGACTATAGGTTTTCCTTTCCCAAATCTATTAGGACAATGGGTTTTCCTATACCTATTGGGATTATGGTTTTCCTAAAAATACAAGGAAATAATTCAAGCCACCAAATAACAAGCTGGCTTCGCGAGGGATTTTACACGCTGATAGGTTATAACTACCTTTGTTTTATGTTTTGATAATCTAACAAACTTAATTTCAAGAACTAGATAAAGAACCTGGTTCACTTTTGGTACACATTTTCAAGCGCATGAAAACAACCTGTTTCAAGTTGGAATAGTTGTTAGAACTTCAGAAGTTAAAGAATCAACACATGGAACAGATGGTCTTAAGTTCCCTTGGTGACTATACTAAGTCAACTCTTCACAACTGGAATGTGATTGACTGCACTACACACGCAAACAGTAAAGCATAGTGCAGCAGTCACTTCCATTGGGAAGGACCTTGTACCATAAAGTTCTTACATCATTCAAGTGATGTCATCAATGTTAAATTAACATTAATCCAATAAAAAAACATCACTTAAACACTAGAGAATTTACTCAATCACTCCAAGTGATTGATTATCAAGAAAAATGATTCTCCAATGTATCAAGAATAAAGTACGACGTTGCTATGGACTAGTTCCCATATCAAGTCTTTGTATGTATTTAGTAGAGTTGTACCTTTGTAATAGTTCTTCAATTGTAATTCCTATTTAGCTGTCACGAACCAATTTCCCTCTGTTGAGTATCGTGATGGCACCTAATCTTAGGGACTAGGTAAGCCTAGAAGTTACTGAATAACAACAATAATAAAAGGAAAACTAACAATCTTGATATAGAATCTCAACAGAATGACAAACTTTCCCAAAACCGGTAATACAAGTCATAAGCTCTACGAATCTTCTACAACTTTTAAGTACAACTGTTTGGAAATAAATACAACAGTGTATGAATAATAAATACAAGGAGGTGACTCCGACGCCTGCGAACGCAGCAGCAGGTTACCTTGAGTCTCCTCGGAAATCATCCACACAGCTACTATAATATATACCTGGATCTGCACACAAAAATATGCGGAAGTGTAGTATGAGACACCACAACGGTGCCCAGTAAGTATCAAGACTAACTTCGGTGGAGTAGTGATGAGGACTAGTCAAGACACCACTGGTCTACAAAATAAATAACATGAATATCGAAATGACCGGACATTACATCTACCTAAGGCTTCATGGAATAAATTACGATAATGACAGTATAAAGCAGAAGGAAATTACAGAAATCAATCACGAAACAACACCAAAATACACAGAAAGATGGACAGAAAAACAAGCTGAATCGAAAGGAAACACAATACAATAGAGAACATCAATAACTCAACTCCACGTCGGTTTGTTCACATCGGGCCTTAGCCATTAGAAACCCATAACTGGTAGAAGCCTTTAAACAGTCGTTCATATGAAAAACTTTTGCAAATAAAAATCTTTTTTGTATGGAAGGGGTTTCCTTTGAAAACATACTCTTTCCAAAAGTAGATATAAGTATATTTAGTAGAGAGAATTACGTAAAACATAATTTCTTTAAAAATACGAAACTTCCCAAAGATGCTTTCCCAATAAATGACTTCCAATATCATTTTAGGCAAGACTAGTACTTTTCAAATATCCCTTCGATGTAAAAGTCATTCAAATATAATCATTTCAAAACCATTTCTTTTTCAATAATACTTTTCAATAAAATCCCTTGATCAAAATCTTCTCAAGATTTACCCACCGAAACTCAGCCCGTAACTCAGAAATTGCCATGCAGTACAGGAGGAATATCAAATCTTGCCAATAAATACAGTAAGAGATCAGTAGGAATATCCATATTTAGAACAACGGAATAAGATGCAAAGACAAGTGCACGGCATCACCCTTCGTGCTTTTACTGTCATCCTCACCAAAACAAGTGCACGACATCACCCTTCATGCTTTACTCTCATCCTCACCAAAACAAGTGCACGGCATCACCCTTCATGCTTTACTCTCATTCTCACCAAAACAAGTGCACGGCATCACCCNGATTATCCTTCGTGATTTAATATTATAACATGGCACGACATCACTCTTCGCGCTTTTACACTCTCATCCACCCAATAAATGAATAAATAAATACACGGCATCACCCTTCGTGCTTTACACTCTTCCTCACCCAAACAATATCATGAACAACAGCTTACCAAGGAAAATCCAACAATATGAACCATGAATCACCACATCCCGGCAAGGGAGTCAACAATACAAACAATATCATTAACAGCATAACCGGTAATAGAAACCATAACATCCCGGCAAGGGAGGCAACAATACAAACAATATCATTAACAGCATAAACAGTAATAGAAACCATCACATCCCGGCAAGGGAGTCAACAATACACAAAATATCATTAACAGCATAAACAGTAATAGAAACCATCACATCCCGGCAAGGGAGTCAACAATACACAAAATATCATTAACAGCATAAACAGTAATAGAAACCATCACATACCGGCAAGGGAAACAACTATAACCAATCTCACCTAAATAGTTAACTTCACGGAATAAAACTCAGCTTAAACAAAGGCTCAGTAATAGGCAACATTAAGGGAATATCAACAACATAAATGTTTATCAACTAGACCTAAGTAGCACTTAAGGGAAAAATCATATAATTCATAATATAAGACCCACGGGCATGCTTGACACTCAAGAATGGATGTTCCAACTACGGCTGAACAACTATAAGGCTAGATGACACTAATTATAGTCAATTAGGCAATGTAGGAAGAAAGTATAGCATGATGACAGGAGAGGTACAAACCAGTTAAGTCAATTAAGGTCAAATAGTCAACAAAGGAATCCAAAGGAAAGACGTTCTAATTTAAGCAGGAACGGATGAAATTAGAAATTAAGGACTCAAATGTAACAATTATAATCCATACACAAGTGCTACAAGAACCTACGGATCCTAAAAAGGGTAACCTATTTGCAAATAAGTCCATGTACACACTCGTCACCTCGCACACACGGGCTACAACCAACAAAGAAGACTCAATCCTAAGGGGTAGTTCCCCCACACAAGGTTAGGCAAGATACTTACCTCAAAGACGACAACCCAGTACTCAAAAATAGACTTCTCGGGTGGAAAGACCTCCGGACGGCTCAAAATCAACTAAGACAACTTCAAAATACACATAAAACGTATAAGGAACTATTCCGAATAATAAAGTTCCAATCTTTACAAAATTATAAAAATCGGCCCAAAAGTCGACCCACGGGCCCGCACCTCGGAACCCGAAAATTTTACAAATGCCGATTACCCATTCCGATACGAGTTCACCCATACTAAATTTATCCAATTCCAATAACATTTGGTCTTTCAAATCATGTCATTTTTGAAGTTTTCTTTCAAAACCCACAACTTCCTCAACCCAAACACAATTTAAATGATGGAAACAAGAACTAATTCATGAAATATAATTAATTCTAGTGGAAGAACACTTATCCATTAGTTTTTTGTGAAAAACCCTCAAAGAATCGCCAAAAACCGAGCTCTAGAAATCAAAATATGATAAAAATGGCTTAACCCTCGTTTTTGAAAACTTATTTTCTGCCCAAACGTAATGAATCGTGATCGCGGAACATGGTTTGCGATCGCGAAGAAGAAAGAAGAAAGCTGCCCAGGTTGTTCATCGCGAACGCGACAAGGAGTTCGCGAACGCGGAGAAGGAGAACAGGAAGCTATGCGATCGCGTACTAAAGGGTGCGTACGCGAAGAACAAAGTTTGGGCGACCAGTAGGGACACATAGCGATCGCGAAAGAATCACTGCGATCGCGATGAAGGAAAAATGGGTGGAGCAAACAGAAAACTACGCGATCGCGAAAGATGGCAACAAACACCAGAAACAGCAGTTCAAAAATGGAAGAAAATGGTCCGAAGCCCATCCGAAATGCACCCGAAGCCCCCGGGACTCCGTTTTATCACACAAACAAGTCATATAACCTAACATGGACTCGCTCGAGGTTTCAAATCACTTAAAATAAAACCAAAACGACGAATCAATCCAAAAATCAATGAAATTCCTCAAAATATTTTTAAACATCAAATTTTGCATTTAAGGTCCAAATCACATCTAATGAAGTCCGTTTCTAACCAAATTTTACATATATGACACAAATATTATATCAAACTTGTACCGGGCTCCGGAACTATAATAGGGGCCTGATACCATAGGCTTCACATATAATTTCATTTTCAAAACCTCTTTTATTTTCAGAAAACAATTTCTTTTAAAAAATTTATTTCTCGGACTTGGGACCTCGGAATTTGATTCCGGGCATACGCCCAAGCCCCATATTTTCCTACGGACCCTCCGGGACCGTCAAATCACGGGTCCGGATCCGTTTACCAAAAACATTGACCGAAGTCAAATTTATTCAAATTTCTAATACAAAATTATAATTTTTATCAGTTTTTCACATAAAGGCTTCCCAGTTACACGCCCGGGCTGCGCACGCAAATCAAGGTGAGGTAGAAGGAGGTTTTCACGACCTCGGAACACAGAATTAGCTAGAAATATACGGGATGACCTTTTGGGTCATCACAATCTCCCCCTCTTAAAAAAATATTCGTCCTCGAACGTGCCAAGATTCACCTTGAACTCATCCAATAACTGATTGTATACTTCCAACACATAACTGCGGGTGATACCACGTCACCCCAACCCACATAAGCCCGATGAAACAATCACAACCGCAATATAGCCTTCACATCACCACCGATAATCCTCATACCTCTACTTCTCACCCTCTACTCATTTACAAAAGGCCCTATTCTAAATCCATATCCGACATTAGTCTCAATCAGCTGCATCAACTCATGACTACACCCAAAAGGCACGACCACACAACATAGCACATCACACATAGGCTCAAATAACACTTTTGATCACAATAGCTGCCCGAAATCAACTCAACAATGGCAATTAGCCTCACATATGAAAAAACTCTGTTCCGAACCCCATAATACTAATAATGATGCAATAAACACGAAGACTTCATTATTAAACACCCGAATCACCAAGCCACAACTAACTCCACCAGGCACACATCCCCCAAGCTAAAACTAATGGAGCACATAACGAGAATGACTGAATATGAATATAGAAACATATAAAGGAACTATCAAACAAGCCCATAGGCATCACTCTCTATCGATACTGACTTACCAAAAGCAATATAACAACGAAAAAGCAAAGCATATGAACAAATCACAAGGATACCATCATGATAAAATTTCCACTGTGGTACTCAGCCCAGTCCAAACATATCAAATCACAAATATCACGAGGACCTCTTCCTCAACTATGAATCACATACCGAAAAATATATCACACCAATTGAAATTCCTCCACTAGTTCATCTCAGATGAATAAAATCATGACGCTAACTGAACTCTCATCTCGATGGAGTATCAATTCACAACTCGAAAACAAAATATTTAGGGAAATCACATAAAGCTTACCATGAAGAACAACAAGGACTCCCTTCCAATTTCACTACTATAAAGAATGAATAAAACAACGATAGACACAGGCTACTACTAATAGAATCTCCCAACAGGAGCAAACACAAAATGGAATTCAAAACATGAAACTCACCCATAGCTATGCGATCGTGTACTGAAGAATGCGAATGCGATGAACAAAGTTTGGGCGACCAGCAGGGACACATCGCGATGGCGAAAGAATCACTGCGATCACGATGAAGGAAAAATTGGCGGGGCAAACAGAACACTATGTGATCGCGGCTTGGGCTACGCGATCGTGGAAGAGGGCAACAGACACCAGAAACAGCAGTTCAAAAATGGAAGAAAATGGTCTGAAGCCCATCCAAAATGCACCCGAGGCCCCCGAGACCCCATCTTATCACACAAACAAGTCATATAACCTAACACGTACTCGCTCTAGGTTTCAAATCACATAAAATAACACCAAAACGATGAATCAAACCAAAAATCAATGAAATTCCTCAAAACTTCTTTAAACATCAAATTTTGCATTTAAGGTCCGAATCACATCTAATGAAGTCTGTTTCTCACCAAAATTTACAGATATGAGACAAATATTATATCAAACCTGTACCGAGTTTCGGAACTATAATATGGGCCCGATACCACAGGCTTCACATATAATTTCATTTTCAAAAACCTCTTTTATTTTCAGAAAACAATTTCTTTTAAGAAATTTATTTCTCGGACTTGGGACCTCGGAATTTGATTCTAGGCATACGCCCAAGTCCCATATTTTCATACGGACCCTCCGGGACCGTCAAATCACGGGTCCGGGTCTGTTTACCAAAAATATTGACCGAAGATCAACTTTAGTCCAATTTCTAATATAAAATTATCATTTTTATTAGTTTTTCACATAAAGGCTTCCCGGCTACACGCCCGGGCTGCGCATGCAAATCGAGGTGAGGTATAAGGAGGTTTTCACGACCTCGGAACACAGAATTAGCTAGAAATATACGGGATGACCTTTTGGGTCATCACATTAGCTTGTCTAGAAGCATTGATTAGCAAACTCTTCTAAATCATAAACTTCAGTGTTTGTATCGTGGCTAGAGTTAGTCATGTTGTGAAGTCTTTGTAATAGGGGTATTACAAATTGGCTTGTAATATGTGTATTACAAGTTAGTAAGGGATTAAGTAGTTAATTCCTAGGTTACATAGGTTGTAATCTAAAATTTGCTCAGTAGTGAAGTTGAAATCCTGCAAGTGTAGGTCGTGGTTTTTAATTCCGTTGAGTTGGAAATTTTCCACGTAAAAGTTCTTAGTGTTATTTACATTCTGTTGTGGGTGTATAATCTGTGGAAACTAATAAAGAACCTGGTCTCTATATAGTTTGTTGGACCCTAGAATTCTATCAATTGGTTTCAGAGCGAGTTCTTTCTATCAGGCTAACACCTAGAAAGGATCATCATGGCTGCTCCACCAAACTTTGAAGAAGGTTAGTCTACTTACAGGCCACCTAGGATTAATGGCCAGTACTATGGGTGGTGGAAGACTAGGATGCACGACTTCATCATGGCTGAAGATTCTGAGCTATGGGGTTTCATCTGTGATGGACCCCTTGTTCCTACCAAGAATCTTGGAGATCCAGTTGTAGCCATTCCAAAGACAAGGAAGGAATTTAATGATGTTGATCGAAAGGCCATTGAGAATATTTTTTGTGCAAAGAAAATTCTTGTGTGTGGAATAGGTCCTGATTAATACAACAAGATATCGGCATGTCAATCAGCAAAAGAAATCTGGGAAGCTTTGCAAACAGCTCACGAGAGAACTACAAAGGTGAAGCAATCCAAAATCGACATGCTCACCACTAAATATGAGCTCTTCGAAATGAAGGATGATGAATCCATCGAAGATATGCACACTCGATTCACCTCCATCATCAATGAGCTTCACTTTCTTGGTGAAATTATCCCTAGAAACAAGCTCGTAAGAAAAATTCATAGCGTGCTGCCCAATTCTTGAGAAACCAAAGTAAACGACATCACTGAGGCGAAGGATTTGCAGACATTGACCATAGATGAGCTTGTTGGAAACATGAAAACTTATGAAATGAAGCAGAACAAGGACGGTAAAAGAAGAGAGCCCAAAAGAGAAAAGAACCTGGTTCTTAAGATAGATAGCAACGACTCAAGTGGTGAAGAAGGTTATATAGCATACCTGACAAGAAGATTTTAGAAAATGGTTCACAGGAATGGACGTATTCCAAAAAAGGGCATTTCTAGCAAGCCAAAAAATTATGACCTTTTGTCATAAATATGGCAAGCCAGGACACTTCATCAAGGACTGTCCTCTCCTAAAGCAAGATCAATTCAAGCACAACTCAAACAAATCAACCAAGAGGAACCCGGTTCCTGATAAACGCTTCAAGAGAAAGAATGTCGCGGACAATGTTGTTAAGCAAGCTCTTGCTGCATGGGAAGACTGCTCCAGCGAGTCTGAAGAAGAAAATTTTCATGGTGATAGTTCAATGATGGCAGTGGAAAGTGAAGCAACTGAGTATGACTCAAGTTTTGCTTTGATGGCTCAATCTGATGACGATGATGAGGTATATTTTCTGGATGTTCAGAGAAATCTGAAATCTTACTCTCCTAAAAAGCTCATGTCATTATCAAATGTATTAATTGATGCTTACCATAGTCTTATAAATGATAAATATGCATTAACTACGAAATTAGAAGAAGCTGAACAAACTAGAGATGACCTGGTAGTCGTTGTAGTTGATTTGAAAGAAACAATAGAGAACCTGAAAAATTGAAGGATGCCTTAGATGAGAAAATTGTCAGTATAGAACAGGAAAGAGATGATTTAATGGTTGTTGAGGTTGACTTAAAAAGAAACCCTTGAGTGTGTAAGTACAGAAAAATGAGCCTTAATTGAGAAAGTTGCTAATATTGATCAAGAGAGAGATTGCCTAGTAGTGGTGGTAGTAGACTTGAAGGAGACAATTGAGGAACTTAAAATGGAGAGTAGCCCTGGATCAGCTGACCAAGTTAGCCTATTTCATTCTAGTGTTGACTACATACTCCTCCGAGAGGTTGGCAAAGATTTATATCAGGGAGATTGTTCGTCTCCACGGTATTCCAATATCTATCATTTTAGATAGAGCTAAACAGTTCACTTCACGGTTCTAGAGAGTCATTCAGCAAGAGTTAGGCACCAGGGTGGAGTTGAATACAACCTTTCACCATCAGACGGACGGGCAGTCCGAGCGCACAATTCAGACTCTTGAGGATATGCTCCGTGCGTGTGTGATGGATTTTAGAGGGTCATGGGACCGATACTTTCCACTTGCAGAGTTTGGTTATAATAATAGTTACTAGTCCAGCATTCAGATGGCACCATATGAGGCTTTGTATGGTAGACGGTGCAGGTTTCCAGTGGAACGGAATGAGCCGGGCGAGGCCCGATTGTTGGGTACAGATTTGGTCCAGGATTCTCTCGACAAGATGAAGGTGATTCAGGAGAAGCTTCACACAGCTCAGTCCAGGCAGAGGAGTTATTTAGATCGGAAGGTTCGTGATTTGGCATTTATGGTTGGTTATCGGGTTTTGCTTCGGGTATCGCCTATGAAGGGCGTCATGAGGTTCGGGAAGAAGGGTAAGCTGAGTCCGAGATTTATTGGCCCTTTTAAGGTGTTGCGGTGTGTTGGGGAGGTCGCTTATGAGCTAGACTTGCCTCCCAACCTAGCAGGAGTTCATCCGGTATTCCACGTCTCTATGCTCCGAAAGTATCACGGTGACCCGACCCATGTTTTGGATTTCAGTTCAGTCCAGTTGGACAAGGATCTATCATATGTTGAGGAGCCAGTAGCTATATTGGATACACAGGTCAAGAAGCAAATGTCAAAGAATATTGCATCAGTCAAGGTTCAGTGGAGGGGTCAGTCGGTCGAGGAGGTGACTTGGGGGACCGAGCAGGATATGCGCAGTCAGTGCCCTCATCTTTTCACAGCTTCAGGTATGTCTCTATACTCGTTTGAGGACGAACAAATTTCTTAAGAGGGGAAGAATGTAACAACCCGGTCGGTCGTTTTGAGAGTTAGTGCCCCGATCCCCTAATAACTACTTTTCCCATGTCTATTTCTTCTTTTGGAACTTGTCGGAACATTTAGTTGTGAATTTCGGAGAGTTTTTGGACACATAGTCCTTATGTGTGAGTTTAAGCTTTAGAAATCGGGCCGTAGTTGGAACTATGTGAAGACGGATCCGGAATTGAATTTAGTCAACTCTGTTAGCTCCATTGGGTGATTTCGGGGTTATAAACGTGTTCGAAATGTGTTTTCGAGGTCTGTAGTAGATTTAGGCTTGAATTGGCGAAAGTTAGAATTTTGGCAATTTCGGCTGATAGGTGAAATTTCGATATCGGGCTCGGAATGGATTCCGAGAGCGGTTGTAGGTCCGTGGTGTCATTTATGACCTGTGTGTAAAATTTGAGGTCATTCAGACTAGTTTTGACATGTTTTGGCATCAGTTGTGGATTTTGGAAATTTCATAAGTTCTTAGGCTTGAATCCATGCATAATTGGTGATTTTGATGTTATGGGATGTGTTTTGAAGGCTTGATTAAGTTTGAATGAGGTATTAGGACTGGTTGGTAAGTTTGGTTGAGGTCCCGGGGGCCTCGGGTGTGTTTCGAATGCTCAAACGGGCATTTTTAGCCTTATGTGAGTTGGTTTTGCTGGTGAAATTGCAGAAACTTTTCCTTCATTGCGATCGCGTGAGAGATTCCGCGATCACGTAGAGTAAGTGGAGGCAGGAAGGATTTTGTTCTTTGCGATCGCATAAGGAGGTTCACGATCGGAGGTTGAGCAACTTAGCCACTGCATTTGCGTGGGCATTGTTTCGTTCGCATAGAAGAATTTAGGCAGCAGGTGTTTGAGCGTATCTCTACGCGGTCGCGTGAAGCCAACCGGGATCGCGTAGGTCTGAGTAAGTTGAGGAGCGCGTTCGCGTAGAGGAAAAATTTAGGCGTGTGTTGGTTACGCTCCGCGATAGCGACTGGGGGTCCGCGATCGCACTGAAAAAGACCTGGGCAGAATCTAAAAGACCCAAAATCGAGGGTTTGAACCAGTTTCATGATTATACTCTTAAATCTACCCTTTAAATTTGAATTTATGGTGGAAAATTGGGGGAAAATTCGATAAAGTTCCTAGGCCAAATTTTTTAGTTTTGATCGGGATTTTGATATCTGATATGGTTAGACTCGTGAGTGAATGGGTGTTCGGAATTTATAATTTTTACCCGATTTCGAGAAGTGGGCCCGGGGGACTTTTTGGGAAATTTTCTTAATTTTGCGTGTTAGCTTCGAACTAATTAGCTATATTGATTCCTTAAGGTGATATTTACATTATGTAATTGAATTGAATAGATTTGGGCCATTCGTAGTCGGGTACTCGTGGCAAGAGCGTGGTTTTGAGTGGAGTAGCGCAGTCGAGGTAAGTGGCTTGCCTAACTCTGTGTTGGGGACTTCCCCTTAGGTTGTTTTGATATTATTTGTTATATGGGTGTCATGTACGTGAGGTGACGAGTACGTACATGGGCCATTGTTGCTTAATTCCATTTTTCCTATCCATGCCGTAAATCATTTTACTCCTTTTTCACTGTTTAATGTGCTACTTGTGTAGTTTAGATTAGGAAGAAGCATGCCTACATATTTTACCTAAATTCCCTATTTGATACAATGTGCACCGTGTTAGTTAGTCTTTATCTTGTTCTTGTCTGTGATTCTTTTCCTGCGTTGTTTAAATACACCGTATCCGGCATTCATTCTCATTGCATATTTAAATTGGGACTACAGACGTATTCCAGAGCTTTCCCCCTGTACTGCATATTTAAATTGGGGCTACAGACGTATTCTGGGAGCTTTCCCCCTATACTGCATCTTTACATTTGGAACAATGGGACGTATCCCGGAAGATTCCACCGTGTGATATTTTGTGATGAGCCAAGGGCTTCCTGTCACGTTATTTGTTTATACTGCTTACTTAGAATTTATATTCCTCTGTACTACTTTAAACTGTTTTACTTATAAAAATCCAGTAGAGCCTTAACCTGACCTCGTCACTACTTGAGTGGGGTTAGTCTTGGAACTTACTGGATACTAGTTGTGGTGTACTCATGCCCTTTACTGCATATGTTTTTCGTGTGCAGATCCAGGTACCAGCACTCAGTTTCGTGGCTAGGGGTCCGAGCGGCTGCTTCGAGGAGGCCGAAAGGTAATTATTCCGCGTCCGTAGAGTCCTTCGTGTCACCTTTTACTCCAGATTTAGATTTTTCATGTAATTCCCTTACGTTGTATAGAGCTATTTTGAGATAGAGCTTGTGACTAATGTGATATTCCGGGTTTTGGGAAGTTGTATTTTGTACGTGCTGAGTGGCGATGTTTCATTAGTATATTTACTTTATTCCGTATTTATTTTATTGTTTTTATTTAATATCTTTTCTGCAATTAGGCTTACCTAGTCGTAGAGACTAGGTGCCGTCATGATGCCTTCGGAGGGTAAATCGGGTCGTGACAAAGTATGTTACTGTACCTGCCAATTGGTTGTGTACCCACTGTGGTAGCAATGGGCACCTCAAGGAAAACTGTAAGGCCAGGGTTCAGTCTCATCAGAAAAATAATGTCTTTGCAGAGAAAGTAACTACTGCTAGAGGACCTGGTCCTTCACATAGAAAACACATACTACCTGCTTGGACTAAAAGAGCACTTATTCATCCCTTCCCTCGTTACAAGGGACCCAAACTTGTTTGAGTTCCTAAATCTAACCCTTGATTTTCTTGTGCATGGAGCAGTGAAAGGAGCACCCAACAATGGTACATGGACAGTGGTTGCTCAAAGCACATGACTGGAAGTAAATTTGATTTTCTTTCACTGAAAGCCCTGCAAGAAGGGAGTGTATCCTTTGGAAATGAAAAAAAGGGATACATTCTAGGAGTTGGAAGGATTGGGAAGTCACTCACTCACTCAATTGAGAAAGTGTACTATGTCAATGGCCTGAAGTACAGTCTCTTGAGTGTTTTTCAGATATGTGACAAGGGAAATAAAGTGGAATTCTTGTCCAAGATATGCACAGTCAATCCAATGACGTTGAGAAATGGGAGAGAGTTGGTAGAAGTTTCTAAGAAAAAAAAGGAGAAATCTGGGCTCGAACCAAAAGCTGTAGAGGTAGATGAGAGAAATAAAACAGAGCCTAAGCAAAAATCAGAGAGGGTGCCACCCCCTTTTCCTCAAATATTGAGAAAGAAGAATGATGACCACATGTTTCACAAATTCCTAGATATTCTAAAGAAGATACATTTGAACATCCCTTTGGTGGACATGCTCCGTGAGGTCCCAAAATATTCAAAATATTTTAAGGACATAGTGGAAAATAAAAGGAGGTTTACTGAGTTTGAGACTGTAGCACATACCGAGGAGTGCAGTTCCAGGATTCAACATAAGCTTTCACAAAAGCTTAAGGATCCAGGTAGTTTTACCATCCCTGTGAGGATTGGTGAATTTGATGTGGGTAAAGCCTTGTGTGATCTGGGTGCAAGTATCAATTTGATGGCGTTGTCATTGTTCAAACAATTGGGCTTAGGAGCTCCGAGACCCACCATAGTGATGCTACAGTTAGATGATAGATCTAATGTTTATCCTAAGGAGGTAATTGAGGACGTCTTGCTGCAGATTGGGAAGTTTATTTTTCCTGCAGATCTTATCATCATAGATTACATGGTTGATGAGTTGGTTCCTATCATCTTGGGACGACCTCTTTGGCAACTGGAGATGCAATTACCAAAGTCTGAGAAGGTAAGATGATCCTGAGGGCGGACAATGAAGAAGAAGTCTTCAATGCATATCCAGCCATTCAGGTGCCTCGTCATTACGAGGACCTGGCCATGATTTCAGTGGTGGAGATAAATGAACTAGTCGTAGAGCCAAGGGAGTTTAAAGAAGATGCATTAGAAAAGGCATTGATGTTGTTCAATCACTTGGAATGTGAAGAAGAGTTTAAGGAGATGTTGCACATTCTGGATGCATCGTGCGAATACATAAGAGAAAGAACCCAATTTGAGCCTCTGCATAGGCCAATTGGCCTGCCTCCTCCTTACCATCTCATCTTCATTATTGTTGATACCCAATTTTTCCCATATATTACTTTCAAAATATATATGTACTTTCAAAATAGTGCATGAACACCAATTAGTATTTTACATAATTTTCTGTAATTTTAAAGGATTTTTAATCAATTTATTCCATCATTTTATTATCTAAATAATTACTAATTGCATCAAAAATAATTTTATAATAATTTTGTTGCTTAATTTTTATCATTTATATTAAGCTTTAATTATTTTATGCATAATTATATTTACATCTTTAAGTTATAATTGCAATAACTTTGCAATAATAGCCCATGTATGCATAATTACTTTATTTTTACACGAAAATGACTTTTTATATTTTTATAATATCAAGTAACTATTTTAAATCATTTTCATACACAAATAGAATTTTTCATCATTTATTAAAAAATTTTATAAATTATTTTATTAATTTAAGTGGGTATTTAAAATATAGCCCTTTTTAATTAAATTTTCGGACCCCAGCCCAATAACTATCCAGCCCAATTATTTTAACCCATAACCCTGATCCAATAACCCAATATCCATAACCCACCCCAGCCTAAATTT
This sequence comes from Nicotiana knightiana, assembly GCA_005239525.1. NCBI lineage: Eukaryota > Viridiplantae > Streptophyta > Magnoliopsida > Solanales > Solanaceae > Nicotiana > Nicotiana knightiana. Next base: position 21,156 of record ML386139.1, read on the forward strand.
AATCCTGGCCATTGATCTCAGAAGATCAACGGTCCAGGATCAACATTCCTTTTTAATTACACCAACCCCTAAACCTTATCCCTCATTTTCCAAATCCGTTGTCCTTCCACCCCTTCCCCTATCTTCTCTCTCACTCCCCTTCTAACCCTAGCCCGTCGTCACTGATATCCCCTTGATTCATGGGGTTTTCCTTCGATTTCATGCCTTATCTGGCCTCATCTCTCTACTGGTTGTATGATTTTCACATTACTTGAGGATAATCTCAAGATATTTGAACCAGATTTGGTTCAAAGTCTCTCATTTCTCGATTAATCCGTCTATGTTCACTCCGATGTTTGTGAGTATTGATATTTTCGTGTTTTTATGGTTTCAAATCTATGGTTCAAACCAAATTTGATTCACTTCTGTTTATTTTCATGAACCTAGCTATTCCTGGTTGAATCAGTTTAGATCTCTTTAGATCTGAAGCGATTTTGAGTTTGTTTTGTATTTTTCCCTTAAGATTTTTTGTTTTACTATTATTGTTAACCGATTTTATTTTACCCTAAAAGCTAGGGTTTTGATTTCTAATGGGATTTCTACAAAAAATGTTTAAGCATTTAAATGTTTTCAACTATGGTTTTCTTCTTTACTTTTTTGACTGATTTTTACTTGAGTTTCATCTCTATGTATTTGATATGCCTTAGGGTTTCAATTATCCGACTATTTATTATACTAATTTTCCTGTTTACCTTAGCTCTGTCAATTAAAGTGTTAGGTGATTTATTTTCCTAAATTAGGGTTTGAATTTAGTACCCGTGTTTCCTTACTACGTTCTTACTTGTTCTTACCTTATTTATATACTCGTATTACTGGATGATTTTGTGTTCTGACTCCTAATTGATTTTGGAGTTGATATTACCTTGTTTATCCTCATTCTTAGATACTAATTGATTTCGTGCAAGATTCTCCTTAAATTAAGTAGTGCTTATTTGATTATGTCCTCTTAATTGATTCATGTTGACCGTAATTGATTGGTTTTCATACCTTATTTGTGTGTAATTGATTTTATACCTTATTTATTTTACTCTACTGTATGCTATAAAATGCCCTTTCTTTGTTCTGGTTTCAAGAGACTTACATTTAGACACTTACACTCACACACACGTTTTACAACTTCCTCCCTGAACAACTTTTACAACTTAAAACTCTCAAGCTTTCTGTTCTCTCATAAACTTAAGTTCTCTCTTTCTATTATTCTGATTTGCTACACTATTTGGCTGGCTGAAAGCCAAGGTTAGGTTCTCTGGATTCAAATTGTCACTAGATTCCTGTTTACTTTCTTCTCAGCTGGTATGCTTTAACTTCTGTTATCCTATTTTTGTTCTATGTGCTTATTTGGTTAGTTTATTTCAAAACCTCCGCATGCTTCTGTTTTCTATATGCCTTTATGATTTCACTTAGTGATAATTGCTAAACTAAGTTATCTCCAGTAATGTGAAACCCTGTGTAATTCAGTTGTATGTTCCTTGTTCTGGACATGACTAGACATCGCAAGCATGTAATTAATGTGTGGCCAATTATGTCTGTAATTCAAGTGTCGTTTCTCTTTTGTGATTACTTTAAATACTGATATGAGTATCTAGTTTGAATAAATACCAATCTGCTTGGACCATGTGCTGAATATGGATTCTGTTTGTTTCTTGATATAACTCTGTTTGCAACCATGTAGCCTGAATCTGTTTGCTTCTGGAAATTAAACTGTTTTCTAAAACTATTCCCTTACCCTTTTTTACTGGTTTTCAAACTTCTACTCTTATTTATTTAGGTTCCTACCACCCCCAGTGTGAGCACCGCCTAGGGTCCTTGAGACTCCTCCGAACTCTGACACATTGGGGTTGGTCTTCCAATCTTGTATGAACTGCTGCTTTAAGTGTGGTCCTGGTGTGAGCATTGCCCAGGGTCCCTGAGGCCCTTGGGAACCTGACACACTAGGAACCTAATTCTATGTGACATGGATGGATCTTCCTTTATGCTTCAGAGTTACTATGTTTGAAGGCCTGGTCTCAGGTTTATTTTGAGTGTAATGGATACTATTATAAAATTTATTCAATATGGGTTGTAATAATCTTTGTAATAAATAGATCTAGGGTTTATTAGTAAAAGTTGGGGGGGGGGGGTCTATATCTTTGTTTACAACTCGGGTAGAAATCCTGCCTATAGGTTTATTGTATTGATTATGTGAATGTTACTACTCTTTTAGAGATCATGTCTATAGGATGTTTTCTTGCTGTTTGTGACTCTGCATTTTCATATTGTTGGCATACTAGAGACACTGCCTATAAGTCTTTTGTTAATTCTGCATTAGAAATCCATGTTCATAGGATCTACACATATTTCCAATCTCAACCTACATTAATGATCATGTATATAGGATCCTATTAGTGTAAATTAATAAACTTTCCTGGCAATTTGTTTAAAAGTTCTGCCACATGTGATTAATATATTTCATGCCTATAGGAAATAAAAATCAGCTTCAACTTAGATATCATGCCTATAGGAGATAAAAAAATCAGTTTCAAACCCTAGAAATCATGTCTATAGGATTTAAACTAGTAGATATCATGCCTATAGGTGAAATCAGTTTGTAAACTTAGAGATCATGTTTATAGGGGTTTAAATCAAATCAACACCTAGAAATCATGACTATAGGAGTTAAATCAATTCTGTAAATTAGAAAGCATTCCTATAGGATCTAAAAAGATAAAAACTGTCTCTATGAGCTAAAATCAGTAACTCGTTTAGAAACCATGTTGGAAGTATATAATTAACAGTTGTACATACCATGCCTATAGGATTCTGTTAATCAGTTCTGGTTATCACTTAGGAAAATTTGTAGGGTTATTAAGAATTCTGGGCCTAAAAATTGTGACATCTTGCTGCCTGAAAGTGCCCAGATTCAAAGCGTAATAAAATCAGTAGGTAAATTGGTAGGTACCGATGCTCGCCTTAATAAAACTTCTATCTTACATTCTTTTTATGCTCATCTAGATATCCTGCCTATAGGTTTCTAAATTAATAAAGTTTGTTGATTCAATTGCGTGCATTTGTTGTCTACTTGTGGAGGTCAATGTGAGACCTTATTTGTTCCTTACATGAAAGTCCTATATGAATTTTGTTTGTCGCCTAGCGTTTCTCATTTTAAGTAACATAGGTCAGTCTAGAACCACCCTAAATAGAGGTCCTAAATACTTCCAGGACCATAGGTAAGGGACGGGTAGTGCACGCACAAGGTACGAATTAGAAGCTATTAGAACGCTTAGGTAACAACTGAAAGATAGTAATTGGGTAGTAAAGGAGATGATGACCCGTGCGCTAATACTATGAGTGGCACCCCAACTTGGGGAAGTTACAAAGTATTTCAAGGAATGATCCTATAGGCTCAAAAACCTAGTACCCCTTTAATTCATGTTTTAAAGTAATGTATATTTGTGTAAATTGCTTTATTCCCCATTAAGAATAATTCACTTAATTAAGTTCGACCGGGACCCACTGTTGTGGACCTCGAGGGGTGCCTAACACCTTCGCCTCAAGGTAATTTCGAGCCCTTACCCGATCTCTGGTGATGCAAACTAGTTTCATGAGTTAACTGCTCTAGGTTCCCTAACACACCTTAATCCGTGAGGTGGAGACTCTTCAAATCCCTTACCCCATCCCAAAAGGAAGGGAGTTGTCTCAGAAATGTCGAAACCCGATTTCACGAGGAAAAAGGGGGCGCGAAGATTATGCATATTTGGGAAATGCTAAAACTTTACCTGTGATTGTTTCTTCTTATTTGTCTGAATTGCAGGAAGAAAAGCTCTTAAGGGTGTTGAGGGAGAACAAGCATGCCATTGGTTGGACAATGTCTGACATAAAAGGTATAAGCCCTGCATTCTACGTGAACAAAATACTCATGGAGGAGGGAAACAAGCCTAGCATGGAGCATCAATGCCATCTAAATCCAATCATGAAAGAGGTGGTAAGAAAAGAAGTAATTAAGTGTCTCGATGCAAGTATAGTATTTCCTTTCTCTGATAGCAAGTGGGTAAGCCTTGTTCAATATGTACCTAAAAAGGGGGGTATGGTTGTTGCAGTAAATGAGCAAAATGAATTAATCCCAACTAGGACTGCGACTGGTTGGAGAATATGCATAAACTATAGGAAGTTGAATAATGCTACACGAAAAGATCACTTCCCTCTCCCTTTCATTGATCAAATACTTGATAGGTTAGACAGACATGAATACTATTGTTTCCTTGACGGCTATTCGAGGTATAATCAAATTGCTATTGCTCCGAAAGATCAAGAAAATACCATTTTTACATGCCCTTATGTCACTTATCCATTTAAGAAAATGCCATTCGGGTTGTGTAATGCACCTGTGACTTTTCAAAGCTGTATGATGGCTATATTCACCGATATGGTGGAATGGTTTGTGGAGGTTTTTATGGATGATTTTTCTGTGCTTGGTACTTCATTTTATGAATGCTTAACCAATCTTGCTAAAGTGCTTTCCAGGTGCGAGGAGACTAATCTGGTACTGAATTGGGAAAAGTGTCATTTCATGGTACGTGATGGTATAGTGCTGGTACACAAGGGGTCCAAAGATAGCCTAGAAGTTGACAACGCTAAGGTGGAAGAAATTGACAAGTTTCCACCACCGATTTCAGTAAAAGGAGTTAGGAGTTTTCTGGGACATGCAAGTTTTTATTGTCGATTTATAAAGGATTTCTCAAAAACTTCCTCTCCTTTGTGCAGGTTATTAGAGAATGATGTGTCGTTCAAGTTTGACGATACTTGTCTGAAAGCATTCGAGGAGCTGAAAAAGAAGTTAGTAAGTACACCAATCATAGTGGCTCCTGACTGGAATGAGCCATTTGAGCTGATGTGTCATGCCAGTGATGGTGCAATTGGGGCCATATTGGGCCAGAGGGGGGGCCAAAATATTTCACTCCATTTACTACACAAGCAAGACTCTCACTCCCGCTTAAATAAATTATATTGTGACAAAAAAGGAGTTTCTTGTTTTAGTATGAGCGTTCGATAAATTTCGTGCTTATTTGGTTGGCACTAAATTCATCGTCTACACAGACCTTGCAGCCATCAGGTATTTGTTTGAAAAGAAAGATGCAAAACCAAGTCTTCCGTTGGGTTTTAATCTTTCAGGAATTTGACTTGGAGATCCGAGACTGTAAAGGAACAGAGAATCAAGTGGCTGATCACTTGTCCAGGTTAGAAACTAGAAATCATGTAGCTGAGGGAGATTTCATCAAGGAAACATTCCCGGATGAACAATTGTTGTCCATTACTGTTGGGGAAGTGCCATGGTATGCAGATTTTGTGAACTATCTGGTAAAAGGAGAGATGCTGCTTGATCCTGAACCTGATGCTAAAAAGAAGTTCTTGCGAGATGTTAGATCATGTGTGTGGGATGAGCCATTCTTGTTCAAATCTTATATTGATCAGCTAATGAGAAGATGTGTGCCCGAATCTGAAATAAATGCTATCTTACATGAATGTTATGCATCGCCTTATGGTGGTCATCATTGTAGATACCCAATTTTTCCTAAAACAAAATGTTTCAAAATGCATATATATCTTCAAAATCATACATTAACATCAATTGGTATTTTTCCACAATTTTCTACATATTTTATTAATTTTCCCAGTATTTTCTTTCTAATAAATAAGTACAAAATTGCATCACAAGTGATTTCAAAATATTTTCTTGATTTAATATTACTATTATGTACCTATTAAGTCCAAATTATTCTATAAATAGCCAATTTGGCACCTTTTGGCTACAATTACAATAACTTTGCAAATTATAGCCCATGCATATAATTATTGCATTATTTTACCAGAAATTGGTCCATTGTATTTTTAAAATACTAAATAATTATTCTAAAACGTTTCTATGCATAAAAATCATTTTTTTACAATTAGTTATTTATTTTATAAATTATTTTTATCCAGTTGTTTGAGTATTTAATAAATAGCCCTTTTTATTTTCAATTTTAACCTCAAATATAGCCCAAGATCCTTTTAATTTTTGGCCCAAACCCTTAGACCCAAAGCCTTAGGTTGCCCGGCCCAATATTATAGCCAATCCTGGCCGTTGATCATTTTTGATCAACTTTAATAAAGTCAAGCTTTGGCTCCCTAAAGACTAAAGAAATGCACAAAAAAAGGGGGGGACTTATGCAACGGTCCGGACTTTCCTTACCTTAATTAAACCAAACGACGCCCCCAAACCCTCTCATACCTCACCTTTCACCCGCCATCACCCCTCTCCTTCTCTCTCAAACCCCCTCTGCCCTAACCGTAATCTCCCTCGCCGTCATTCTCCATCGTCAACCATGGTGATTCCTCACCACCCTCAGGCCTCTCATGGCTCTCTTATGCCGGTATTACCTCTCTCTAAGGCCCTCAGGGGACGAGGGTCAATCCACTCACACCTTGGACCTGTTCTTGCCTGTTTCGGGCCGCCATGACTCGATTTTGAGTAAGATCTTTCTATTTTTCCTAAACCTATGGATTTCTAAGCTTCATCTTCGTCTCTATGCTATTTTCTCGAAACCCTAATTTCTATCTTCGATCTTCTCAGATCTGTACATATCTGAGATAAATCGAACCTATCTCACATGTTTCCTTGAAAGTTTTCTGGTTTTTAAAGTGATTTGTTGTTTTCCTAAAACTAAGGTTTACTGAAAATCATCTTCTCCAAAAGTTTCCTGATTTTTGAATGTTTAATCTTCTGTTCTTGTGTGCTTCTAACCGATTTATGTTGAGTTATCCTAAACCCTAGTCGATTTATGCTAAAACTACATTTTTTTCTTATATTTTGCTTCGATTGTGGGTTTTCCGTGTTACTTGTGGCATAGTTTCACTTTTTGCTTCGATTCTGAGTTTTTCAATGTTACTAGTTGTATTGATTCACTCTATATCCTTGACGTACACGATTTTCCTTAGTCAAATTCACTGCTTTGTGATTTTTACCCTCATTAATCTCTATTAGGGTTTCTGAGTTAATTTTTCGGATTATTTTCTATGTTTCTGTGAAGTTTTACCTAGCTCATTCTCTATTTGTTGAAGTTGATATCCTTCTCCCCAGAAATCAGTATTACTTTGAAATTCTGACTAATTGATTTGCGTTGTTAGAGATTTTGTGTGCATAATTCTTGTTTGTTTTCTTGTTTAAGACCTTATCCTGCCTTATTTAATTGCCTGTATATTTGTGGATTCTTACTGATTCTTTCCTTAATTAGACCCCTGATTATTCTGAACTCCCTTATTTGGTTTGATTGGGATTCTTTCCTTAATTGAGTCCCTGCTATTACGCTTGATCAATTTCCCTTAATTAAAGGAGTCTATTCCGAACTCCTTATGTGATTGAATTATGTGATTTCCTTAATTGCTGGCTTCGGATTTCTTTTTACCCTGTTTGTCCTACTCTTAAACTACTATATAAACTCCCATGTTTCACCTCTCAAGACACGAACATTAGTTTACACACAGACTCACACTCAAACTCTCTTTTCTTTCTCTGCTACTTGTGTTAACTCTTGGTCTAGCCGGCTGAAAACCAAAGCTAGACATTGGAACTACACCTGCTTTATAATCTGCACTCTTTTATTCAACTAGTATGTCTCTAATTAAATTTTGAAAACCAAACTCTATGTGTTTCATTCCTGCACTATTCCGTTGACCATGAATCCAATATGTTTTCCTGTTTACTTCCTTTCTTAGCATGTTTAATGCCTTGTCCTATTCAATGTATAACTAGCATGTTCAAACCCCGTTTGTTCAATCTGTAGTTAGCATGTATAAATATAGTTGTCTACTTGATTGTTTGTCCAGCATGTCTACTTACCCCTGCCTATTCTTCTTCACTGAAGAGATCATATTAAGTCACCTAGTTTCTTAGGTTCTAAATTGATTATAGTTGTGTGCTTGATCCTGTCCAGTGTTCATGTGTTTTCAATATGGCTTTACTGTGATCCCTGCTCTATTCTCAGTCACCTACTTTATAACTAACCTATGAATTCTGTAAAAACCCTTGAGAATTCTGTGCATCTTGTTGTTTATGTGCACCACTATACATTGATGTGTATTCTATGTGTCCCCAACCCCTTTATCCCTGTTTGGAATCTGTCTGCTAAGTATTCCTGAATCTGTTTGTTCTAAGGACAATTGACTTGTGTTCTGATTTCAAAAGTGTTTCAATGCTTTTCTCAAACTGTTTTACTACTGAACTACTTCCTATTTTTTAGAAAAATCTTTTCACTCCTAGATTTATCTCTACACTATTTTCTCATTAAAAATCTTTTAAAACTTTGTCAACCACTCTCACTTCAATCTTAGGTCAATAGGTTCTGCCCCTCCAGTGTGCGTACTGCCTTGGGATCCTTGAGATTCCTCCGAACTCTGGCACATTGGGATGGCTACTCTACACTGCACTTACTCAATTCCTGTTATGAAAGTCTAGGTGTGAGCATTGTCCGGGTCCTTGAGGTCCTTAGGGAACTCTGACACGACTGGACGTGGAATTGGTTCTGAAATCTTTGGCATTTGAGACTGCTGAAGGCCTGGTATCTTCAGGTCGTATTTTGGGCCTGCTCCAGGCTCCCTATAGTTTAACTTCTTCTCTTTTATTTATTTATGTAATTCAATTAGCCATTGGTCTGTAATAATTATTTGTAAATAGATATCGAGGTGACTAGTGAAAAGGGAGGGTAGTGTATGGTACTATGGGTAAAACTGGGTAGAAACCATGTTCCTAGGCTCTATATTCTGTGAATCTGCACTAGAAGCCATGTCTTAGGACCAATGTGTTCATTTGCATCCAAACCATGCTAAACATGCATTAGATATCATGTTCTTAGGGCTTCACGTTTATTGCTTCAGCATATCACTAATCCATGCTTCAATAGATATTTTTTTACTTAGAAATCCTGCTGACAGGTTAACAATCTTGTTCTAATAAACTGACACTCCAGTATGCATTTAGATACCATGTTCTAGGAACCACCCTGCTTGCATTTGTATGAACACGCCTAGTTCTATTAAATAAGTCACTGATCGGAAAAGGTATAGAAAAATCATCTCTCATATAATTGTCATACTTTTGAATAAAAACTGGTACAAATTACCCTTTTTAAGTTTGTGTCACTTAGAACAACATGTTTGTAGGTTAAATAATTTCAAAACTGTTAGACATCTGCTGTAATGGTGATCGCATGCAGTCCCACGCCTAGGCAAGCCTTAGGTTATTAATCTTTATAAACTGGAAATTGCGTGTTGATTATGTTTACTGCTTAAAGTCCTACAGGTCTTAAAATCAGTAGGAATACTAATTAGGACCCTGCCATTGCATTATGACACAGTGTTGCATGTTCTGCATATTAATGTTCACTTAGATATCCTGTCTTAGGATCCTTTCTTCTAATAAAATTGCCTTTGTCTGTGTATCGAGACGTGATGTTTACTTGCATTATGTGTGGAGGTGAATCTGAGCCTCTTAACTGTTGTTGTCGCTTATGTGCTAGTCCTACTTGTTCTTGCTTGTCGCCTAGTTTTCCCTTTTTTTAAAACCATAGGGGTTTGTCTAAGACTGCTAGTATATTAGAGGTCCTAAATTCCTCCGGGACCACGAAGAAGGGACGGGTAACAGCACGCTTAGATCTCGTTAAACAAAACTCGCTTAATAACCGCTAAGGGGTGGGACAATGGGTAGATAAGGATATGATGACCTGTACGCTAATGCAACGTGTAGCCCCTCATTGAGGAGTGATTACCGGGCATTCTACAGATGTGATCCTATAAGATAAACACTTAGGACTTCCCTTATCCTTTACATATGTGTGCTTGGACTGCTAATCAGTTAAAACCTTTATTTGTTTACATATGTGTGCTTAGACTGTTTACTTGCTACTTGAATGAATTCACAAAGTTGTTTGGCCGGGACCCACAATTGTGGACTTTGAGGGGTGCCTAACACCTTCCCCTTGAAGTAATTTCAAGCCCTCACCCAATCCCAGGTTATGCATATAGTGTTATGAATGACCCTTAATAGGTTCCCTAACGCACCTTAATTTTTTAGGTGGCGACTCTTCGAACACATTATACACCTTTCCCAAATGGAAACGAGTTGTCCCAATAATGTTGAAAACCCTGACCAATCCGAAAGGATATGGAAAAAGGGGGGCGCGACAGCATGGCGACTCTGCTGGGGATTTTTGGCTTTTACCATACCGTTTTGTGGATTCGTCTAAGTATGTCTGTACCCTTTCCCTTTCCCCTTTATGTGCAATTAATTGTTTACTTTCCCAAGTATTTTTTTAAATGAAACTGACATGTTTCTTCTTTTTGTTTTCCTTTGTAAATGCTTTTCAATCATAACTGTTGTATTACATTTCAATCATAACTGTTGTATTTATCGCTTTCATAATGTGAAAATACGTGACAACATGTTTATTGCTCATTTTTGCATAATCATGCTCGACATCATATTCCACTCGTGCCTATACAAATCCTATAGCAATACTTGATGAGTGGTTGCACTCTTCCATTTTACATCACCCCCTAAATCCGGAAAGGCTTATTTACAGTAAAACTAGTCGATCGGCGGTGCAGTCAACGGTTTCGTGCCTTTCCCCCTCAAGTTGTCCGCTCGAGGGTACCAATATAGAACCCCATAGTAACCTTACTCTGATTATAACTATACATGCATCATGGTCAAACGTAGCCGGGTTAATATGTTGTCCACATAATAACCTTTAGGAAAAGCCTTTTCCAAAGGTCCACTGGGGTTTCCATAATCCCAACGGATGCAACCACGATCTGTGCATTAATTTGGAGAAATAAGTGCCAATATGCTAATAATTGATGTATCAGTAGTTGAATCTGGAGAGGGAAAGGGTCTAACTTTATTTGTTTTGCAGAAAATGAGGTACGAAGTCCCCAGGTTCGGCATGGTCCAAAGAATACCACCATTGTTGCTGGATTAGTGGGAGGAACTTTCGCCGAGTGACAAAGACCATGTGAGGAAGGTCCTCAGAAACTTACCTTCTTTACTAGATATCCAACCAAAAAATATGCTGATTGAAGCAGACACTATGTTCAGGGACAGAGAAAGGTCCGTGTTTCGTTTTGGCAACATAGAAATGACCCCTCTCTTGGAGGAGATAGGGGGCTTTGCTGGGTTACCTTGGGACAATCCAGGTTTATTGGTGTCGGAAAACCATACTGCTAGGGGGTTCCTGAAAATGATGGGTTTGAAAAAGAACGATGATTTATAGTGCCTGACAGAGTCCTACATACCTTTTGATTACCTCTATGAATGATACGGCCATAGCAAATCCTATCGTATCTTCCACGATGAATTTTTTATTACTTCCTTGGGTCATATTCATCGCAGGATTTTTGTGTTCGTTGTTTGCTTCCTGGGTATGATGGTATTTCCAAGCAAAGGAGAAAGGATTCACACTAGACTGGCTATGGTAGCCAAAACCTTAATGGAGGGATCGAGGGGAAAACATATACCATTATCCCTATGATCATAGCAGACATATACCGAGCCTTGGACCGTTGCTAGAAGGGGTTTAATCACTTTGAGGGTTGTAATTTGCTACTACAAGTTTGGTTATTGGAGCATCTCCAAAGGGGTCAATATCGTCAAGAGTTTCCACGAATGGCGTGGATGATCATATAGCCTTCCATCACCCTAAGAGAATGACCTAGATCCCAGATAGGTTTGCTCAACCGGAAAATGCTACAGAATGGGCGCATTTTTTTGACAATTTGACCGAGGACCAGGTTCAATTGATGTTCGAATGGTTCCTTACTAGTGAGTTCATCATCATATCGAGGGACGCTCCGCACCTGGTGTTGATCGGGTTAAGGGGCATATACCCTTATGTTCCCATCAGGGTTATGAGATAGGCAGGCAGGAAGCAAGTCATACCGCGAGTTTCTAAAATGAGTCATTACAGGGTGGATTTTCAGGACGACGACATCCCGCACAAATGTGAAGCTCAGCATATGTGGCATCTGAAGGTTATTGTAGAAAGGGACACCATCGAGCCGGACAGGTACCACACCGGGCATGTATGCTTTTACCTATCATAGTTGGAATACAGCATAACAGGGATAGTTGAGCCGGGAATCGGTGGGGAAAACAAGGTCATAGATGAAGTTGTTGAGGCCCAAGTGAAATACAATAAACTACGCAAAAGGGTTCGTGATTCCGAGGCCGAGCATCTGGAGCAACACAAGACTGATATGGAGCTGATCAATGAATGGAAGGAAAGAGCTATCAAGTCCAATGAAAGGTTGGAATATTTGGAGGAGGGTCTGATGGAGCTAGAGGAGAAGACGAGGAAAAGAGTCACCGACTGCCAGAATGCTGAGGGAAGCGAAGGAGGGCATCTAGCGAGAGTATACATGTTGTTGGGCATGCACGACCCGGGGAACCTGATTGACAGAGCCAAGAAGATCAAGCCTGGGGAAGGTCCTTCTAGGACCAAGTAAATTAGATTTACCTGCTTTTTCAAATGTAATAAGGCCAAGTGCCGTTAGTGACTTATCTTATTTAGTTTCGTTTTAGATTTACCTACTTTTAGATTAATGAAATGAGGCAATTATTAGCATCTAAGTTCTCCAAATCAACTTGTCGCTAGGCCTACCTCGGGCACAACGAGGCTCCTAAATTAAGATGCGAATTTAGAATTCTGCAATATGTGTTTAAATACTGCAAATACTTTTCTCATAATCCTCACTGACTTGTTACCTTTGTTTTTATTTTCTTTGATTAAATTCCCCTTCCCCAAAGGTTGGTTCGTGCATTCTGGCATCATCATCATATCATACAAGATCCATGGGCCCTCCACCTTCTCCTCCTCCTAGGTCATTGTTGAGGAGGAGGAGGAAGAATTCCCTACCATCCAAGCTGTGAGAAAGGGATCGCTCCTCAGAAACTGAACTGTCAGACCATCTAGGCCCGACGAGTCCCGGGGTAGCAAGGCTGAACAAGCACTGTTTATTTTATTCGCTAATGATTTTCTTTTTGCATTTTCTTATTTAAATAGTACCACAGTATTCCAAAACATTTGTTTAAATTATTGAAAATCACTTTTATGTTTCAATGAATCAGTATTTATTATTATCATCTATCTCTCATACTTTTATCTATACAGCATTACTATTCTCTGTCTTGATGAACTAATGACTGTGACATGTAATGAGACAACGCAACAAAAGGATAGTGATTCAGAAAATGAAGATATCATACCCGAGGAAATCGTCAGAGAAGTAGAGGACTTTGAAAACAAGCCTAAGTCCAGTCTGGATGAGACCGAGGTAATCAACTTGGGAGATTCAGAGACCTTTAAAGAAACCCGCATCAGCATCCACATGTCACCGCCAGAGAAAGAAGAGTATACACAATTCCTGAAGGAGTATAAAGACGTGTTTGCATGGTCGTATGAGTATATGACCGAACTAAGTACATCTATTGTGGCTCACAAGTTTCCCACCAATCCAATGTGCCCACCAGTGAAGCAAAAGCTCCGGAATTTCAAGCCTGATATGAGTTTGAAAATCAAGGAGGAAGTCACCAAGCAAATCAACGCCAAGGTCCTCCGAGTGGTTGAATACCCGACATGGTTAGCTAACATAGTGCCAGTTCCAAAGAAGGATGGGAAAGTCAGAGTTTGTGTCGATTACCGGGATCTAAACAGAGAAAGTCCCAAGGATGATTTCCCGCTACCAAACATACACATCTTGATCGACAATTACGCCAAGCATGAACTCCAGTCTTTTGTGGATTATTTTGCCGGTTACCATCAGATCTGGATGGACGAAGAAGACGCTGAGAAAATGGCTTTCATTACGCCGTGGGGAGTATACTGTTACAAAATGATGCTATTCAGCCTAAAGAATGCTGGGGCCACTTACAGGAAAGGTATGACTACTATCTTCCATGACATGATACATAAGGAGATCGAGGTATATGTGGACGACGTCATCATCAAATCCAAGAAAGACACAGATCATATAGTAGTTTTAAGGAAGTTCTTCAACAGGTTACGGAAATACAACCTGAAATTAAACCCTGCAAAGTGTGCATTCGAGGTTCCTGCCGTAAAATTGCTTGGGTTCTTCGTCAGCCACCGAGGAATAGAACTAGATCCATCAAAAGTCAAATCCATCCAGGAGCTACCACCACCAAAGAACAAGAAGGATGTAATGAGTTTTCTGGGACGACTAAATTACATCGACCGGTTCATAGCCCAGTCCACAGTCGTACGTGAACCAATCCTTAAGATGTTAAAGAAAGACGATGCAACCGAATGGACCGAGGATTGACAAAAGGCCTTCGACAGAATCAAGGAGTACCTATCGAAGCCACCAGTGTTGGTTCCGCCAGAGCCAGGTAGACCCTTATTACTCTACCTCGCAGTGCTAAATGGATCTTTCCGCTGCATTCTGGGGTAGCATGACGAGACTGGGAGAAAGGAACAGGCTATTTATTATCTGATTAAGAAGTTCACTCCATAAGAGGCACAATATTCTCTACTGGAACGTACCTGTTGCGCTCTAACCTAGGTCGCTCAGAACCTGATGCACTACTTTTGTGCCTACACAACATACCTCATATCGAGGATGGATCCCTTGAAGTATATCTTTCAGAAACCCATGCCCACCAGCAAACTGGCCAAGTGAAAAATCCTGCTAAGTGAGTTCGACATCATCTATGTAACTCAAAAAGCAATCAAGGGACAAGCATTGGCAGATCATCTTGCTGAGAATCCTGTGGGAGGAGAATACGAACCCCTGAAAATGTATTTTCCTAATGAAGAAGTAAATTTCATAGGAGAAGACATTGATGAATCCTATAACGGTTGGAGGATGTTCTTTGACAGAGCGGAAAACTTTAAAGGAGTCGGCGTTAGAGCCGTCTTAGTATCGGAAACCAGCCAACATTACCCGGTATCTGCCAAACTCAGATTTCCCTTCACCAACAACATGGCAGAGTACGAAGCCTGTATCATAGGGCTCAACATGGCCATTGATATGAATATTCAGGAGCTGCTGGTAATTGGTGACTCAGATTTTCTTATACACCAGGTACAAGGAGAATGGGCCACCAAGAATTCCAAGATACTGCCGTATCTGCACCATGTGTAGGAATTGAGAAAAAGGTTCACCAAGACAGAATTTCGGCACGTCCCCAGAATTCAGAACAATTTTGTCGATGCACTGGCCACGCTATCCTCCATGATACAGCATCCAGATATGAACTTAATTGATCTTATTCCAGTAAAGATCCATAGCCAGCCGGCATATTGTTCCCATGTTGAAGAAGAAGCAGACGGAAGACCATGGTTCCACGACATCAAGGAATACTTGTCAAAGAGAGAATACCCAGAGCATGCAAATCATACCCAGAAACGTACACTTCGGAGGTTATCCAACAGTTTCTTTCATAGCGGAGGAACTCTGTACAGGAGAACTCTTGATTTGGAATTACTAAGGTGTGTCGACGCAAAAGAAGCTTCTAAACTACTTGGAGAGATACATGCTGGTACTTGCGGCCCGCATATGAATGGTTTTGTTTTGGCCAATAAGATACTCAGGGCCGGTTATTTCTGGATGACCATGGAAGCTGACTGCATCCAGTATGTTCTGAAGTCCTATCAATGTCAGGTACATGCAGACATGATAAAAGTGCTGCCAAACAGCTCAATACAACAAGCTCACCTTGGCCATTCGTCGCCTGGGGAATGGATGTCATTGGACCAATCAAGCCTACCGCCTCAAATGGGCACAGTCTATCCTGGTAGCTATTGATTACTTCACCAAATGGCTCGAAGCAGCATCTTACAAAGCAGTGACTAAGAAAGTCATGGCAAACTTTGTTCGCGGCCGAATTGTTTGTCGATTTGGAGTTCCAGAATCAGTCATCACCGATAATGCTTCCAATCCCAACAGTGATCTAATGAAAGCCATATGTGAGACTTTCAAAATCAGACACAAGAATACCACAACTTATAGGACTTAGATGAATGGAGTTTTAGAAGCTCCCAACACGAATATCAAGAAAATACTGAGAAAGATGGTAGAAAATCACAAATAATGGCACGAGAAGCTATCATTTGCCTTATTAAGATACCACACCATAGTCCGCACATCAACCGGGGCAACACCCTACTTGCTGGTTTATGGTACGGAAGCTGTTATTCCTGCTGAGGTGGAGATTCCTTCCTTAAGAATCATACAAGAAGCTGAGCTCAGCGACGCAGAGGGGAAAAAGAGCCGTTATGAGCAACTAGCCCTCATAGACAGGTAATTAACGCAGTATATCATGGGCAACTCTACCAGAACAGAATGTCCAGAGCCTTCAAAAAAAAGTCAAGCCTAGACAGTTCACATCGAGGCAGCTGTTGTTGAAGAAGATCTTTCCGCATCAAGATAAAGCCAAAGGGAAATTCTCTCCCAACTGGCAGGGTCCTTACATGGTCAACAGAGTACTGATAGGATGAGCTCTCATACTTGCAGAAATGGATGGAGAAGTTTGGCCAAAGCCAATCAACTCAGATGCAGTTAAACGATACTATGTGTAACTCTTTATGCTTCTATCAAATGCTGTAATTGAACTACGCTCGACCTGATTCCCGTTTAAGAGGGGATACGTAGGCATCCCTGTGGGTTCGGTCACAAACCAATAAAAATCTTATTTTCCCCTATAATTTGAAATTGGGGCAGAATTTTGAGGAGGACCCTCAAAATTCTGAAGCAAGTTCAGCCGATCGCAGCACATATAGCAGTCAAAGATATCAATTCATCTAACTGGGGCAGAATTTTGAGGAGGACCCTCAAAATTCCATGGCAAAAGAGGTTGCAATGTCTCAGATCTTGTCACGGTCGTCGGTTCATCTAAATTTCTCAAAACATATTTTTTTTACTATGTCTTTACAAAACTATGCATGCTTGCTTGTAAGGTAACTCTGTTTAGCCAAATGCTACCCCGATGACGCAAACAGGATCATCAGGCCAAGCAAAGCAGGACAAGCAAAACCAGCGGAACACGAACCAACCTCCCCCTCTACGGAACTCACAATTTTCTTTGGATGCATGGGCAAAAGTATAATCCTACCACAAAGTCACATTCCTCACAACAATCACGTTATCAAAATCTGCTACCAGCTAAGAAATTCTGCTAATATCTGTTGTTCATTCTACTTTCTGCATAAGGCTAATCTCTTCCTTCACCTTGCATAAGGCTAATATCTGCCTTCCTCTACATAAGGCTAATCTCTGCCTTCACCTTGCATAAGGCTAATCTCTGCCTTCCTCTGCATAAGGCTAATCTCTGCCTTCCCCTTGCATAAGGCTAATCTCTGCCTTCCTCTGCATAAGGCTAATCTCTGCCTTCATCTGCATAAGGCTAATCTCTGCCTTCACCTTGCATAAGGCTAATCTCTGCCTTCCTCTGCATAAGGCTAATCACTACCTTCCTCTGCATAAGTCTAATCTCTGCCTTCCTCTGCATAAGGCTAATCTCTGCCTTCATCTGCATAAGGCTAATATTTGCATTCACTTGCATGAGACTAAGCTCTGTCTCCATCTTGCACAAGGCTAATATCTGCCTCCACATCTGCATAAGGCTAATCTATGCCTTCCTTTGTGTGAGACTAAGCTCTGTCTCCATCCTGCATGAGACTGAGCTCTGCCTCCAGTTTACATTTTTTTCATTGAGACTAAGCGTTGTCTCTCCAATATTATCTACTTTGCTCTTATTTCGGGCTAGGCTCTTCCATCCGCTTCACAAGACTAAGCTCTATCTTGTTGATATCATATTACTGCATCTCATAGGCTGAAATATCGCCAACTTGTCCAAAGGTGCCATAGTCTAAAGGCATCATCCTCATAGCCGGAAGACACCATGTCATGGCCTGAGGATCTCTCAAAATTTGCATATCATTATTCAAATGCGTCATAGTTTGGAGGCACCATATTCATGGCTCGTAAACATCATTACATGGCCTGCGAATCTCACTAATCAACTTATAGCCCAGGACGTCATCCTCAACCGTCCGAAGACAACTCTTATGGTCCTACGGGAATCTGTATCATGTTTAAATTTTTGCACAAATATATGCTTGTATTATCTCTATTTGCAGGTGACCCAGCAAGCAACTGAAATCCCAGTAGGAGCAATCCCATTCCTGTTCCCTCAACTGTATCAAACCTGACCTCTCTCATGAACCATTCATTCACCTATCCCTATATATTGCGTCCGTTTTTGCAATGATTTCATTGGTATACTCCGTCGATGAATCTAGAACTACGTATGGCCTGATTCCTGTAAAACCAGGAATATGTAGGCAACTCAGAAGCCAGGGTGCGACCTAAATCTCTCAAACCGTTTCGCTCGGTCAAAATTGGCCATCATATCTTTACCCGACAACTCTTTCATCCTTTCCGGGTAAAGAGGGGAAGCTGTAGATACCCAAATTTTCCTAAAAAATGTTTCAAAATGCATATATATCTTCAAAATCATGCATTAGCATCAATTGGTATATTTCTACAATTTTCTACATATTTTATTACTTTTCCCAGCATTTTATTTCTAATAAATAAGTACAAAATTGCATCACAAGTGATTTTAAAATATTTTCTTTATTTAATATTACTATTATGGTCCTATTAAGTTCAAATCGTTCAATAAATAGCCAATTTGGCACCTTTTGGCTACAATTGCAATAACTTTGCAAATTATAGCTCATGCATATAATTATTGTGTTATTTTACCAGAAATTGGTCCATTGTATTTTAAAATACTAAATAATTATTCTAAAACATTTCTATGCATAAAAATCATTTTTTACAATTAGTTATTTATTTTATAAATTATTTTTATTCAGTTGTTTGGGTATTTAATAAATAGCCCTTTTATTTTTAATTTTAACCTCAAATATAGCCCAAGATCCTTAAAATTTTTGGCCCAAAGCCTTAGGCTGCCTGGCCCAATATTATAGCCAATCCTGGTCGTTGATCATTTTTTATCAACAGTCTGAATTTTTCTTACCTTAATTAAACCAAACGACCCCTCCCCCNTTCTAAACATTTATATGCACAACAATCATTTTTTATAATTAGTTATTTATTTTATAAATTATTTTTATTCAGTTGTTTGGGTATTTAATAAATGGCCCTTTTATTTTCAATTTTAACCTCAAATATAGCCCAAGATCCTTATAATTTTTGGCCCAAACCCTTAGGCCCAAACCCTTAGGCTGCCCGACCCAATATTATAGCCAATCCTGGACGTTGATCATTTTTTATCAACGGTCCAGATTTTCCTTACCTTAATTAAACCAAACGATCCCCTCCCCCAAACCCTCTCATTCCTCACCTCTCACCCGCTGTCACCCCTCTCCTTCTCTCTCAAACCCCCTCTTCCCTAACCCTAATCTCCCTCGATGTCAATCTCCATCGTCAACCATGGTGATTCCTCACCACCCTCAGGCCTCTCATGGCTCTCTTATGCCGGTATTACTTGTCTCTAAGGCCCTCAAGGGATGAGGGTCACTCCACTCACACCTTGGGCTTGTTCTTTCCTGTTTCAGCCGCCATGGCTCGATTTTGAGTAAGATATTTCTATTTTGCCTAAACCTATGGATTTCTAAGATTCATCTTCGTCTCTATGCTATTTTCTCAAAACCCTAATTTCTATCTTCGATCTTCTCAGATCTGTACAGATTTGAGATGAATCGAACCTATCTCACATGTTTCCTTGAAAGTTTTCTGGTTTTTAAAGTGATTTGCCGTTTTCCTAAAACTAGGGTTTACTGAAAATCATCTTCTCCAAAAGTTTCCTGATTTTTGAATATTTAATATTCTGTTCTTGTGTGCTTCTGACCGATTTATGTTGATTTTTCCTAAACCCTAGTCGATTTATACTAAAACTCCATTTTTCTTATATTTTGCTTCGATTGTGGGTTTTCTGTGTTACTTGTGGCATTGTTTTGCTTTTTGCTTCGATTCTGAGTTTTTCAATGTTACTAGTTGTATTGATTCACTTTGTATCTTTGACCTACACGATTTTCCTTAGTCAAATTCACTGCTTTGTGATTTTTACCCTAATTAATATCTATTAGGGTTTCTGAGTCATTTTTCAGGATTAATTTCTATGTTTCTGTGAATTTTTACCTAGATCATTCTCTATTTGTGGAAGTTGATATCTTTCTCCCCAGAAATTAGTATTACTTTGAAATTCTGAGTAATTGATTTGCTCTGTTAGAGATTTTGTGTGCATAATTCTTGTTTGTTTCCTTGTTTAAGACCTTACTTATTCATCCCAGCCTTATTTAATTGCCTGTATATTTGTGGATTCTTACTTATTCCTTTACATGATTCTTTCCTTAATTAGACCCCTGATTATTCTGAACTCCCTTATTTGGTTTGATTGGGATTGTTTCCTTAATCGAGTCCCTGTTATTACACTTGATCAATTGCCTTTAATTAAAGGAGCCTATTCCGAACTCCTTATGTGATTGAATTCTGTGATTTCCTTAATTGCTGGCTTCTGATTTATTTTTACCTTGTTTTTCCAACTCTTAAACTACTATATAAACTCCCATGTTTCACCTCTCAAGACACGAACATTAGTTCACACAGAAACTCACACTCAAACTCTCTTTTCTTTCTCTACTACTTGTGTTAACTCTTGGTCTAGCCGGCTGAAAGCCAAAGTTAGACATTGGAACTACACAGGCTTTATATTCTGCACTCTTTTATTCAACGGGTATGTCTCTAGTTAAAATTGAAAACCAAACTCTATGTGTTTCATTCCTACACTATTCCGTTGAACATGAATCCAATATGTTTTCATGTTTACTTCCTTGCTTAGCATGTTTAAAGCCTTGTCATGTTCAATGTATAACTAGCATGTTCAAACCATGTTTGTTCAATCTATGGTTAGCATGTATAATTATAGTTGTCTACTTGATTGTTTGTCCAGCATGTCTACTTACCCCTGCCTATTATTCTTCACTGAAGAGATCATATTAAGTCACCTAGTTTCTTAGGGTTCTAAATTGATTATAGTTGTGTGCTTGATCATGTCCAGTGTTCATGTGTTTTCAATATGTCTTTACTGTGATCCCTGCTCTATGTCTAAGTCACCTACTTTATAACTAACCTATGAATTCTGTAAAAACCCTTGAGAATTCTGTGCATCTTGTTATTTATGTGCTCCACTATACATTGATGTGTATTCTATGTGTCCCCAACCCCTCTATCCCTTTTTGTAATCTGTCTGCTAAGTATTCCCGAATCTGTTTGTTCTAAGGACAATTGACTTGTGTTCTGATTTCAAAAGTGCTTCAATGCTTTTCTCAAATTGTTTTACTACTGAACTACTTCCTATTTTTCAGAAAAATCTTTTCACTCCTAGAGTTATCTCTACACTATTTTCTCATTAAAAATCTTTTAAAACATTGTCAGACACTCTCACTTCAATCTTAGGTCAATAGGTTCTGCCCCTCCAGTGTGTGTACTGCCTTGGGATCCTTGAGATCCCTCCGAACTCTGGTACACTGGGGCTGGCTACTCTACACTGCACTTACTCAATCCCTGTTATGAAAGTCTTGGTGTGAGAACTTCCTAGGGTCCTTGGGGTCCTTAGGGAACTCTGACACACCTGGACATAGAATTGGTTCTGAAATCTTTGGCATTTGAGACTGCTGAAGGTCTGGTATTTTCAGGTCGTATTTGGGCCTGCTTCAGGCTCCCTATAGTTTAAATTCTTTTCTTATATTTATTTCTATAATTCATTCAGCCATTGGTCTGTAATAATTATTTGTAAATAGATATCAGGGTGACTAGTGAAAAGGGAGGGTAGTGTATGGTACTATGGGTAAAACTGGGTAGAAACCATGTTCCTAGGCTCTATATTCTATGAATCTGCACTAGAAGCCATGTCTTAGGACCAATGTGTTCATTTGCATCCAAATCATGCTAAACATGCGTTAGATATCATTTTCTTAGGGCTTCACGTTTATTGCTTCAGCATATCACTAATACATGCTTCAGTAGATGTTTTATTACTTAGAAATTCTGCTGACAGGTTAACAATCTTGTTCTAATAAACTGATACTCCAGTATGCATTTAGATACCATGTTCTAGGAACCCTGCTTGCATTTGTATGAACACGCCTAGTTCCATTAAATAAGTCACTGATCGGAAAAGGTATAGAAAAATCGTCTCTCATATAATTGTCATACTTCTGAATAAAAACTGGTACAAATTCCCCTTTTTGAGTTTGTGTCACTTAGAACAGCATGTTTGTAGGTTCAACAATTTCAAAACTGTTAGACATCTCCTGTAATTGTGATAGCATGCAGTCCCATGCCTAGGCAAGCCTTATGTTATTAATCTCTATAAACTGGAAATTGCGTGTTGATTATGTTTACTGCTTAAAGTCCTACAGGTCTTAAAATCAGTAGGAATACTAATTAGGACCCTGCCATTGCATTATGACATAGTGTTGCATGTTCTGCATATTAATGTTCACTTAGATATCCTGTCTTAGGATACTCTCTTTTAATAAAATTGCCTTTGTCTGTGTTTTGAGACGTGATGTTTACTTGCATTATGTGTGGAGGTGAATCTGAGCCTCTTAATTTTTGTTGTCGCTTATGTGCTAGTCCTACTTGTTCTTGCTTGTCGCCTAGTTTTCCCTTTTTTTAAAACCATAGGGGTTTTCTAGGACTGCCAATATATTAGAGGTCCTAAACTCCTCCGGGACCACGAAGAAGGGACGGGTAACAGCAGGCT
Source organism: Nicotiana knightiana (assembly GCA_005239525.1). NCBI lineage: Eukaryota > Viridiplantae > Streptophyta > Magnoliopsida > Solanales > Solanaceae > Nicotiana > Nicotiana knightiana. Next base: position 44,023 of record ML386139.1, read on the forward strand.
TAGAGCTCGTTAAACAAAACTCGTTTATTAACCGCTAAGGGGTGGGACAATGGGTAGATAAGGATATGATGACCTGTATTCTAATGCAACGTGTAGCCCCTCATTGAGGAGTGAATACTGGGCATTGTACAGATTTGATCCTATAGGATAAACACTTAATACCTCCCTTATCCTTTACATATGTGTGCTTGGACTGCTAATCTGTTAAAACCTTTATTTGTTTACATATATGTGCTTAGACTGTTTACTTGCTACTTGAATGAATTCACAAAGTTGTTTGGCCGGGACCCACAGTTCTGGACTTTGAGGGGTGCCTAATACCTTCCCCTTGAAGTAATTTCAAGCCCTTACCCAATCTCTGGTTATGCATTTAGTGTTATGAATGACCCTTAATAGGTGCCCTAACGCACCTTAATTCGTTAGGTGGCGACTCTTCGAACTCATTATACCCCTTTCCCAAAAGGAAACGAGTTGTCCCAATAATGTCGAAAACCCTGACCAATCCGAAATGAGATGGAAAAAGGGGGGCGCGACAATTATGCGGGTGACAAAACAACAGCTAAGGTATTGCAATCGGGTTTCTATTAGCCTAGTGTGTTTGAAGACATCCATGAGCTTGTGAGGATATGTGTAAGGTGCCAGAGAACAGGAACAATTACGAAAAGGCATGAGATGCCATTGCACGGTATTATGGAGTTAAAATTGTTGATGTTTGGGGAATTGATTTTATGGGTCTATTTCCCTCATCCAATGGGCATAAGTACATTTTGGTGGCCGTTGAATATGTGTTGAAGTGGGTGGAGGCCATAGATCTTCCTAACAACGGCACTCCGAGAGTGATGATAAGTGATGGGGGCACCAATTTCTGTAACAAGCAATTGGAAAATGTCTTAGCGCAATATGGGGTCAAATATAAAGTTGAAACCGCTTACCATCCTAAGACTAGTGGGCAAGTTGAAGTGTCAAATAGAGAGATAAAGAAGATCCTAGAGAAGACAGTTAGTGCAAGTAGGAAATATTGGGCGACAAATCTTGATGATGCTTTATGGGCATACCGGACCGCCTACAAAACTCCCATTGGAACCACCCCTTACAAGATGGTTTATGGGAAAGCATGTGATTTACCGGTGGAACTTGAGCACAAGGCTTATTGGGCAATAAAGAAGATGAACTTTGATGTAAGCGGGTAAAAAGTGGTTGATGCAATTGTACGATATTGATGAGTTTCGCTTGCATGAGAATGACAAGTGATATAAAGAAAAGACCAAGCACTGGCATGATAAGCATATTCAGCATCGCGAGTTTGAACCGGGCCAATTGGTTCTCTTGTTCAATTCGAGGTTGAGACTCTTTCCGGGGAAGCTCAAATCAAGATGGTCGGGCCCGTTTGAGGTAGTAAGAGTCACTACACATGGTGCAGTTGAGCTACACATATTAGGTGGCGAGAGAATGTTCTTAGTGAACAGACAAATAGTAAAGTACTAATATGGGGGTGACTTTGATCGTCAGAAGTCAAAGGTGTTACTTTCCAATGATTAGACGAGATTCTGTGTCGTGCTACGACTTAAAATCAGGCGCTTGTTGGGAGGTAACGCATCTTTACTGCTTTCTTTTATTTTTATTTTTATCTTATTATTGTTGTTGTTTTTGTTTTTGTTTTGTAGGATTATAAGAATTGGAATCAAATCCATTGGAAGAGTGCAAAAGCGAGAGTTAGATGGTGAGAACTAAGTGTGAGGTGCCCACACAAAGGACCATGCCTGGGTAATGTCTGAGTACCCGTGAGCCGCTATTGCTTCGGGCTTTGACCTTTCAGGGAGTTTCTTGTCCACCCTCGTTATTGTTTTGCTTTATTTGTACATTAGATAAACTGCACTCTTTTAAGTGTGGGGTGGGATAATTCTCTAAATAATTAGTAGTAGGATGTAGAAAACGGTTAACTTCTTATTTTTGTTTTCGTAGTTGTATAGTATTTTAGTAGCTAGAAAAAAGATAGAAAATAAAGTAGAAAAATTGGACTCTTCCCGACGATGGATCTCCTAGACAGTTTTCTTGAGGGATTTTTAAGAAACCAAATCACTTTCTCCATTTTTAAACAAATTATCTCTCAAACAATTGATTTAAGTCTAAAGAAAAATGACAAAAAGATTTTCTTTGTAGGTAGTGTAATAATTCCCCCTTGGTTTTTCTTTGTACTGCGGTTCTTTTCCAAGGGTTTTGTTTGAACCGAGTGTAGTTAGTTTTATTTTTTTAGGAGTAGGAGCCACTATGAGATGAATTGAATTGAAGCAATATCTATTGACTTTTTTATGCCTTGAGAATAGTGAATGCTTTGGTTGTGACACTTAGGCTCAGTTCTTGACTCTTGTATAAGTACCTTAAATTGTATGATCTTAAATTTGCTTCACTTCTTTGACTAGAGTGTCTTGATGAGTCTAATCCTGAGTGAGTTATGTGCCATGTGTGTGTGAGGTTTGTATGCATTCTTTGCATTGCATTTGATGTCTAGAACTTGCCCCATGTCATTGCAAAGCGAAATAGTAGTTTTGTTCAGTCTTGGAAGTGATATAGACGTTTCATTGTTGAGCCGAATATATATATTTTACCTGCCTAATTTTTATGTATCGTAGTTAACCCCGTTGATCCTATAATCCTATTTTTTTTTGCAACCACATTACAAGCCTTACCCATTTGTTTGAATTAACCGTCTATTTGAACCTTTTCACCTCTCACGAGCACTTGAATTGTTATGAACTTTGTAAAAGTTAAAGTGTGAGGTGGTTGGTTTGGATTTTGAGTGAAACTAAAGAAATAAAGAGAAAGGTGCACTGTTTTGAAAAAAATAAAAGCCACTTAAATTGAAAAAGAAAGAAAGGAAAAAATAGTTGAATTGCTGTGAATAATATTCCTTGATAGTGGTGACTCTTGATGTAATTGTGCTAAAAGAAGTATGGAGTTAATATACATTGATGCGAAGGTGGAGTTATGGTTTGACATAAGTGTGGAATTTGAATGTTAAAGTCTACGTATTAAAGTGCTTAGGGAGATGTAGTCACTCTTATATCCAAATGTATCCTACCCAACCTGAAACCTACATTACAGCCAATTAAAGTCCTACTTGATCCTAGACTAAATGAGCTCGATTAGTAGAGTAGTACACTACGGGCAAGATTATGGTGCATCTTTTGTGGCATATGAATGTTATTTCTGAGAGTGAGTGAATTCTTCCTATCTTAAGTTCCTAATTGTTCTTAAATTTTATTATGTGCGGAATACTCGCTTTTGTTGTGTGAAGGCACTTGATTCATGATAAGTAGGGATTTTAGCCTATTATTTGCACTCTTTTACTTAGGTTTTGGGTTAAAATGCGTAAAGGTATTCCTGAAAACTAACTTAATGTGTTTGTTTGCAGGGTTTGTTCTAAATGAGGGGAAAAAGCCATAATCAACTCATGAAGGAGTCAAACTTGCACAAATCCAAGGCTGGGAACAAGAGCGCTGAAAGCGGCGCGGCCGCATAAGGACCAACGCTGAGGTGGCCACAAATACGCGGCCCGCGAAAGTGATATTCAGAGAGGTTGTTTTGAGCAGAAGAATCAATGCTGACCGCGATGGAAAAGCGCAGCCGCGAAATCTCTGGTCGCGATGGGAATTCCGCTGAGAGCGTGTTTCAGGGTTCAGAGACTTTACAAATTGGGTTCAAATGAAGAACGCGTTCCACGCCCAAATTACGCGGCCGCATATGAATCCCACGCGGACACGGTTGAAAATACGTGGTCCACGAAACCAAGCTCTACCCAAGCCCAGATATAAAGAAACGTGGACCGCGCTTACTATTATGCGGTCGCGAAAGCCCAAGCACGGACGCGGTCAGAATTACGCGTCCGCGAAACCCCTGTAGGGGCATTTTTGTCCGAAAATTTTAGCTTAGTATAAATAGACATTTTTGACAATTTTAGGTTAAGTTTTTTTCAGCTGAGCGCGTGAACGGCGGTTTTGACCCTTTTTGGGCAATTTTGTAGTAGATTTCTCTTGAAACCTTAGATTTTCATCTTTCAATTTAATATTATGGCTTATATTTCATCTTTGTCTTTGATTTCTGCTATAATTATGAGTAGCTAGACCCCATAGTTGGGGTTGTGACCCAACCCTAGTGTGTGTATTTAATGAGTCTTGAATTTTAGGACTTAATTATTTATGGGTTAGTGGTATTTAGCATAATTCATGCTTTAATTGTAGAATTAGTGGTTGCAAACACTGATTCGTGCCTTTATGACTTAGGCTCTTCTTGAGAAAGAGGGTCTAAGTATAGGAAAATTAGGCTAACAAAGAATTGGGATGAACTCAAGAGATTGATAGAACCAATTAAAGGGTTAAACCTAGAGATAGTAATACCCAACTTGAGCCAACTTCACTTGTGTTGCATGAACACCCATTTGGGCTTGAGAAAGTCAAATTGGGAAAAGTCACTAAAATTACCGAGAGGCATAGAGTGAGCACTTATGTGTGATGGTTATATCACGACCCCAATCAAAACAAGTTTGTCCTAGATTCTCGATTCCCATTAGATACTCACCTAGGCGAAAGTCACTTCCCTAGTGCCTTTTAACCCTTGAAACCTTTCACAAAAATATTATACTTAGATTACTCTTAGCATTCAATAGTATCAAACTTAGAATAGAATCAATCACAACAATGTTTAGAAGTGCAATTAGAAACAATGCGCACATCTAGATTAGTTAGATACTCGAGTCCAAACCAAATTAACTCCATGTGGAATCGATCCCGACCTCATCGGGTAAATCTTCATCGACCACTCCTCGCTACTATATAGTGGTGTAGGGTTGGAACCGATCAATTCACGAAGAAAAGATAATGTCATTGACCTCTATGTTAGAGTAAGTGAGTGAGTTGTGAATAATGCGTGGTACTTGTGAGTCAAATCTTGAGGTGAAGATGTTAAACCTTTGTGATTAGTCTATTTTAAAGATTCTTGGTATGATGAGTTAGGAGAATTGTTTAAAACGGTCGTGTTTATAAAGTGTAGTTTGATTGCTCGAGGACGAGCAACGATTAAGTGTGGGGTAGTGATGTTCGGCTATAATTTCATATTTTTAGTGCACTACGTACCTTACATTTAGGTGCTTTCATGATTAACTATAATATATTTGTGCTTAATTGAGTCTATTTATATGAAGTATGTTGAAGACGAAATTGGGTGCAAAGTAGAGATTTTATATGTATTTTATGTACTACAAGAATGACTCGTGATTATTTGATGATGGTAAATATTATAATGAGATAATGAAACAATGATTGAAGACAAAATCAAAAGAAGACAAAATGAAACAATTTCATAGGAATTGAAAAAAGAAACAGAATCGAGAAGATGAAAGAAGGAAAAATTAGGCAGAAAATGAGAATTGAAACACGCAAAGAAGCCAGTGACGAGAGGGATTAAGCTCGCAATAGAACATGCAATGCGAGGATAAAAGCTCGCATTAGATCTGGCTTCGAAGGGATTTTGTGCGTGTTTGAGCGTGCGCCGCAAAATGTAAAACGAGGTGAAACGTGCGTTTTGCCTCGCGAGACGAAGTCCATAGCGAGCGGGTTCCGGATTTTTAAAGATTATTTTATCTCCTATTTGGTTTTGGACTTGGTTATTTTGTTTGGGTCTTTTTCATACACATTGTCACACCTCCTTTTTCTCGAGAGGGGGATACGGGATAAAGGAGTTTTTCCAATTTAAGTGACATTAATCGAAATGGAATTATTCATTCTATTCATAGTCCACTTGGGATAATTATATGTTGTCCCAAGTCCCCGGTTTATTTTAAATCCCAAATCGAGGAAAATTAACTCTGTTTTAAAGTCTGTGAAACCATAAGACTGGGTAAGGAATTCTGTTAACCCGGGAGAAGGTGTTTTGCACTCCCGAGTTCCGTGGTTCTAGCACGGTCGCTTTAATTATACCTGGCTTAATTAAATTTCTTAATCACGTATTTTAGAACCTACGTACATTTACCTTTTTACCGCTTTTAATTACTCGATTTTTCGTGATTATGGAATTATCGCGAAACGAATCACGCGTACGTGTACTCTTTTTGTTTGGCGCACCAAGAACCATGTCACGCGTACGTGTACACAATTTACAATATTAAATTATTTAAGAGAAAAAAAAAACTGAGCCAAAGTCGGGCGAACGCGTACCTTGATTTATTTTAAAATTTTGTAATTATGTCACGCGAACGTGTACACAATCACGATGATAAATTAAGTCGCGCCTAAAATATTTTTTTTTTTTGCAAGTATTCATTTTTAAGGCGTTTTATTTTACTAAGAATGTTTGACAGTGATCACGCGAACGTGTAGTTTGTTTTGATAATCGTATAGTGCTCCAACACGACATCCATAGCGTCATAAAAGGATGTGTCAATTATTAACAAATATATTGGATTATAACATCAGCATAAAAATGAACTTCAGTTTGTTTTCTTTTTTGTTACTTTATGTTGAATTAATAGATAACCAACATTTTCACATAGGAAGAATTTAAGTTGCTTTAACTAGGTGTTATTTAGGACATTGTGTGCTTCCGTTAATAGGTTCTCAAAAAAAACGTACAAACTCTCACTTGAAAGAGATTTATCACCGAAACATAATGCATCTCTATACCCATTTCAATTTCTTGACAAGTAAAATCCAAAAAGGAAGCAACAGAATAGACTATAAGAGTTGGAGTAAGGTTACCAAAGCATGGTTGTATATTGAAAAAAGTTTGAATCAAAAGTACCTTTATTATTGCCAAATTTGAATTTTAAAGCTTTGCAATTCAACAAACGGACCGAACACCACTGACCACGACCGGAAACCGGTGACGGCAACCTCGACAGAATAGGAGTGCTGCGGGGCAAGGGAAGTTAGGACTTGAAAAGATTTCCAAACTTTAATGAAGAAGGTTCACGGTCTCTACCGCAATTGAAGATGAAGGAGACTATTCCTTCTTCTTTTTTTGGGTGCGTGGCTGCTGCTCCTCTATCCTCTTAACTCAATTTCCTTTTTCTTTTCCACCTCCCCCCTTTCTTTTCCAAGATAAATTATATATAAATGTGTGTGGGTTGTAGTAGTTGATGTGAGGAAGTAGTGTTGAGTGGAGGAAGTGGGGAAAGGGATGTGAGGGAGAGGGGAGTTTAGCAAAAAAAAATGGAAAGTTGGGGGATTGGACACGTGAGTGTTTAGGTAGTTTTTTTGTTGGAGAAATCTTTTTCTTTATAGATTTTTTGTTCTTTTTATTATTGACTTTTTGTGTGTGTATACATACATACATATACATATACATATATATATATATATATATATAAAAGTGAATTTTCTTTTTTTTTTAAATAGAAATAAAACATATAATCTAAGAATGTGAGTATTTTTTGTAGTTTTTAATTTCTTAAATAAAACCTATTAAGAGTATGATAAAAGGTTAAAATATCAACATTAGGCCTAAAAGAAATATTTACACTAAAATAGTATAGAATTTGGGTGTGGTAAAAAATTACTTGTTCACAACATGCCCCTCTTTGCTTGGAAACATGAAGAGTTTTTAGGCAAAGAAAATGAACAAGGTGACTGATTTTTGACCTCACTATTATTTAAATAGGAAAAGAAGAGAAAAAAAAAGGGGTTGCAACCGAGCCTTGGTTTTAGGCAGCCTACATATCCCGGGTTATAGGGGAATCAGGTCACGTGTAGTTCATGTAGAAGAAGGATAATGGAGTTTGCTTGGATGGAGAGTCGTGCGAAGTTCCGTCGAGGTTCCGATCCGTTGTTCCTACTGTTACATCAAAATGGAAAGAAAATTACACACTCTTGAAATCTAAGAGTTACAAAATTCCCTATCTAAATGCAATCTGGAATCTTGTCTTGATTCTTGACCTACTCCCCTCATTGACTTTAGACTGAAACTTGATTCCCACAATGTAACAGACTATGAAATATTCTCACAGGTCTGCTTCTTGATCAGGTGATAAGAAGATGGATCTTTAAATTATATGTCTCTGCATGCATTATGTCAAAGCTGGTTCGGCTGGTATTAAGATCAAACATTCCACTTTCTTTGGCGAGAGCTGGAATCTTATTTTTGTACATCCAATCTGTGCTTTGCGGAAAAACCTACCTGCCATCACAAACAAACAAAACGAACAAAAATTTTCTGCCCCAGTTTGAACTAGGAAATTTTTGTGAGTTATTGAAAACACATTAAACTATCTTTGCTATTGTAAAATAAAGAATTGAAATAGAAATGGGATTTTTTTCTTTTTAATAATAGGGGATGTCGTACCCTATGTTAACAAGATGGAAGGCAACCAGGGTATGTAGTACCGTGTGTTTTCAATAACATGAGGCTTGTGGCACTGTGAGATGCTACTAGGGAATGTCGTACCTTGTGTTGGCGAAAAGTAACCCAGCCAGGGGATGTAATACCCTGTGTTGGCAATAAGATGAGGCTCGTGACACTCTGAGATGCTACTAGGGAATATCGTACCTATGTTGGCAATAAAATGAGGCTCGTGGCACTCTAAGATGCTACTAAGGAATGTCGTACCCAATGTTGGCAATAAAATGCAATCAGGGGATGTAGTACCCTGTGTTTGGCAATGAGATGAGGCTCGTGGCTCTCTGAGATGCTACTAAGGGATGTTGTACCCTATGTTGGCAAAAAGTAATGCAGCCAGGGGATGTAGTACCCTGTGTTGGCAATAAGATGAGGCTCGTGGCACAGTGAGATGCTATTAGGGAATGTCGTACCCTATGTTGGAAAAAAGCAATGCAACCAGGGAATGTAGTACCCTGTGTTGGTGATAAGATGAGGCTCGTGGCGCTCTAAGATGCTACTAGGGAATGTCGTACCCTATGTTGGCAGAAAATAATGCAGGCAGGGGATGTAGTACGCTATGTTGGTGATAGGATATGGCTCGTGGCGCTCTAAGATCCTACTAGGGAATGTCGTACCCTATGTTGGCAAAAAGAAATGCAACTAGGGGATGTGGTACCCTATGTTAGCAATAAGGAATGCAACCAGGGGATGTAGTACCCTGTGTTGGCAATAAGGTGAGGTTGTTGGCTCTCTAAGATCCTACTAAGGAATGTTGTACCCTATGTAGGTAAAAAATAATGCGACCAGGGGATGTGGTACCCTGTGTTGAAGATAGGGTATTGATTCACTATAATGAAACTAAGAATAACATGATTACATGTATATTAAAAGAAAACTAAGGATTTGAGAACATCATTTGGTGGTGTTCGTCTTTTCAAAAACTATTTCCTAAAATTGTTATGTTCCTGTTCTGGACAAAGAAAAATTCGTTAGTTTTAAAATGGTGGTCAGTTTGTGGCCTTGATTTCTTGGGCGATTTGACCTTGCGTCCATAATACTTGTTAGAAAAATTGATTTTGTCAATGGTCGTACAAATTACCGGGAGATTCTGTCTTTATTTTCTGAAGATCTTATATCTCAACATCAACACTTGACTATTTTGTGCCTATCACCATGTGTGTTTATGGTGCAAACAATCTTGCTCCCAAAACAACTTTTAACTAAGTAACTTTGTTGATTTTTGACACATTGTTCAGTCCTTCAAGCCTTTTGCTCGTCAGGGAAATTCAAAGATGGCTTTATGCCTTTGCCTATACAGTTTATGCCCACCAATCTTTGCTTTATATAACGGGGAAACTGTAATCAATTTTGCAGACTTTTCTTTGCTATGCTTTGACGAAATTAGACTGAAAGGGGGTACAAAAGAATAGTACGAAAGAAAACAAGAAGGTGAACTAATAGGTATTACAATTTAATCAAGAAGTGTACCTTTCAGAGAAGAAAAATAAAAATAAAAAGGACTTATCTGGAGGAATATGCTGACTTCAATAAACATCACATGCACTTTGGACTGGATGCACGATCCGTCTGAACTGTCTAATTCTCAAAATCCGTTGTAAAATTTACTTTGAAACTGAGGTCTTTGTCTTAACCATGCTTGTGCCGGGATATATGAAGGCCTGAATCGATCAACGATGCCCTTTGTGAGTTTTCACCAATTGACCTCTCTCATTTTCATTTCTCTCAACTCACCATCGCCTTATAGTGCCCGTGAGGGTTTTCACCAATAAGACTCTCTCATTTTATTTTTCTCTCTTTACAATGGCTGAGGCATTTCCCGTAGTATACTGACTTAGCATTCTCGAAAGTTGATCAGAAGGTCTTAACATGGAATGGTAAAAAGAACTATTCCACTGAATTACAACTTTTGGAACCATTTTGACGGAAAAACTGTCGAAAAATAAAGTAAAAGCATGCCCCAATTTCTTTGAATACTGGGAAATGTGGATTTTTGTTTTTGTGTGACCGAACCTCCAAAGTGAGGCTGCCTACGTATCCTTTCGGAATCAGGTCGGACGTAGTTCAATTAACATGAACTTGTTTTGATGATTTTTTTTTTATTTGAATTTTTTTGTAAAGATTAAGTTCATTGGTTCCAAAAGAGGGGAAAAAAGAAATATAAACAAGGCTTCAAAAGGCTAACTAGGGTTGACCAGTGTTTGGGTAGCGATAATGATAGCCTTTCGTCATCCCAACCTGAGAATGCTAAGTATAAAAATGCCGCAACAGAGTTATGTCAGACGTATTATCTCTTGACCACATCCGCGTTGACGGATATATGAGTCACCTTTCCTTCTATACCTGCCAAGTGTAGAGATCCTTTTGATAATACTTTCTTGACAAGGTAAGGACGTTGCCAATTCAGGGTGAACTTTCCTTTTGCTTTTCCTGGTGCGGAAAGATACATTTCAAAACAAGTTTTCCTACCTCAAATTGTCTTGGGCGCACTTTCTTGTTGTAAGCGAGTGCCATTATTTGTTGGTATAACTGACCAAAACAAACTGCCGCCAAATGCCTTTCATCAATTAAACTCAACTGTTCCAATCGGTACTTGACCCAGTCAGTGTCTTCGATCCTTGCTTCAAAAATGATTAGGAGAGAGGGCATCTCAACTTCTTGATTCATTATTTCGAGATTAGACAGCTTTTTAAGATCTGGGCATGAATTCCGCATGCATGTCATATTTTTAAAGCCAGCATTAACGAAACTGAAAAGGATAGAAATTAACAAAAATTAGGAAAAGGAAAAGATAGAATTTTACTGAGAAAATGGAACTTCGTTTCACAGAATTTGAAAGGGTAGAAGGGTTAACATCAAAGCAAAGAAATTAAACTAAAATATCTGGATTACAACCCTTAAAATAATCCAAATACAGAAAAAGCAACAAAACAGACTACCAAGGCTCCTTCCTGATGGCAAGAGGGGTTGCTTCCAGTTGTTGAGTGAGGTATCTGGACCAATGAGCTAAACACTTGCACGGCTGGGGACCTCACCAACTTGAACCATATTGATCTCATAGAACATCTCCTTCAGACCTTGGCAAACTTCATCATTATAATCCTGTATGGATCCTTCCTCTTTCTTTTTTTGATTTTCGAAACTGCCTGACCCCCTTTGAATTGCTTGCATGGTCGCCTTAAGGGCTGCCTAACTCGCAATTATACCCGACTTCATTCCATTCTCAACTATTTCACCAATCTTAATCGGCTCAGTGAAAGGTTTACCAATGGCGGCCAACATGTAATGGAGGTAATCAGGATCCTGAGCTTGGAGAAAATAGTCAATCATTTCTGCCTCTTTTATTAGTGGTTTGACCCTAGCAGCCTTCTCTCTCCACTTGATTGCATATTCTCTAAATCTTTCTGTTGATTTCTTCTTTATGTTTACAAGAGAGGATCGGTCTGGAACTATATCAATATTGTACTGAAACTGTAGGACAAAATCTTGAGCCATGTCGTTCCAAACGTGTCAGTGAGAGATGTATTGATCTATGAACCACTCTGATCCAATTCCTGTCAAACTTTCCCCAAAATAAGCCATAAGTAATTCTTCTTTGCTCCTGCTCCCCTTAATTGGTTACAATACCTCTTCAAATGAGCAACGGGATCACCATGCCCGTCATACTTGTCAAACTTGGGGGTCTTGAAGCCGGGTGACAAATGAACATGGGGGAACATGCATAGATCATTAAATGAAATGCTCTTGTGGCCTCCCAAACCCTGTATGTTTGTCATGGTTTGTTCCAGGCTCTTCATTTTTCTGGTCATTTCCTCTAGTTTCATATTCTTGCCGGGCTTTTCGATCACAACCGGGAACATGTTCTGAGGAGTATGCTTGTATGAATCTGGAACCTTGAAAGTTAGTTCTGGAGAGTAAGGTTGGGAATCGTGAGCATTAAGTTGTGAATCATTGTTGAGCTTTTGAGCGAGAGCCAGTTGAGGAATAGTGAAAGTAGGGACAATGGGTATAGTAGGTGGGTTATTTATGAGGGGTGCAGTTGTAGGACGTGGAAGGAGGTACTAAGGATCGTGGGAAGGTTAATGCTCGGACTAATTCCATGTTGGTAAATTGGGTTACTTGTTATGGAGATGGGCACTTGATTTGCAACTGACACATTATGAAGATTATTTGAAGGCCCTATGGGTAGGGGGTTGTGCTTGTCCATTCACCCAAGCTCGGTACATCTCTGTCAATTGTTGTTTCAACACTCTTACTTCTTCAACCAGTCTCGAACCTTTTTCGACCAATTATCCATGGACATCATCATTATCTTACTCATTCTCACTATTTTTTGCCATTCTACTTTTTCCTTTTGATCTCGTGTTGTAAGGGTGAGTCGCCATTTTAAACCACAAACCAACCACCTCTATTTTAACTTTATCTTTATAGATGACAAACAACAAACGTGTTAGAGTTAGGCATTTTTTAGATATTAATCACACATTGTATGTCATGCACCTAATGCCATTTTCATTTCTAGAATGAGTTTGGAAGGCTTCATGCTTCATCCCGGCTTATTGGTTTATTTTCATCTTGAATTTAGCAGTGTAACAACCCAGCCAGTCGTTCCGAGAGCAATAGCCCTGTTTCTCCCGTTTCTGCTTCATTATATGTGGTTCAGCTTCATTATGTTGTGTTAGATTGGTTGGCTCGGGTTCGGAGCAATTTTTTGAGAGAAATGATACACTTAGTCTCTTAACTTGGTTCAATAGTTAGAAAAGTCAACCAGAAGTTGACTTATTGGTAAACGACCTCGGAATATAGATTTTGTGGCCCGGATAGCTTCGTTAGGTGATTTGGACTTAGGAGTGTGTTCGGAATATGGTTTTGATGTTCGGTGTAGAATTAGGCTGGAATTGGCGAAAGTTAGTTTTTGGTGATTTTCGGTCGGCAGCAGAAAATAGTCTATTGGGGTTGGAATAGAATTCTGGAAGTTGGAACAGGTTCGTAGTGTCATTTTGGATGTGTGTGCAAAATTTCAGGTCAATCGGACGTGTTTTGGATGGTTTCGACATCTTTGGCGGAATTTAGAAATCTCAAAGTTCATAGGCTTGAATCCGATGTGATTTGGTATTTGATGTTGTTTTGGGTGATTCGAAGGCTTGACTAAGTTTGTGTGATGTTATAGGATGTGTTGGTATGTTTTGGTTGAGGTCCCGAGGGTCTCGGGTGAGTTTCGGACAATTTTAGTTGCTAGTTTTTGGCTTCAGGGGTGTACAGTGCGATAGCATAGATCTGGCCGCGTTAGCATAGAGAAAATTTGGAAAAATCTAGCTGCGCTATGCGATCGCATAAGGCCTCACGCGATCGCATAGAGTAAACTTTCTGCTGCACTGTCCCGACTTTGGAAGCTTATAACTCACAATTTATAAGGAATTTGAAGATAATACAAACACGAAAGTTGTAGCCCTTGATGTCTAGTTTTAGGAAAGTTAAACCAATTTTAATTTGGAGTTTTGTAAAAAAAGTTATGACCATTATATTAGAGTCTATCTAGAAGAGTTGTGGAAGGCTGTTGGAAAAATTTGTTCTACGAGATCGCATAGGGTGAAAGAAGGGCTGGTAAATTTTGTTCATCGCGAACGCGAGGCGCAGGCCGCATTCGCATAGAGTGATATGGGCAGAAGTATTTAAACCCCTCCTTCGCGAATTTCAGTCCATTTTTCACCATTTTTGAGCGGTTTTGAAGCTTTTTTGAGAGGGATTGAAGAGGGAATCAAAGGGAAACACTTGGAGGTAAGATTTTTGACTTCAATACTCGATTCTATGTTGATTTCTGAGTAACTAAACCTGGAATTAAGGGAATTTAAACCCAAAAATTGGAGAATTAGGGCTTATGATTTGGAGACCTTTGATTGAGATTTGAGGTCCGATTTTAATGATCTTGGTATGTACGGACTCGTGGAAGGATAAGGATTCTTGTGATGTATTTTTTATCAGATTCCAAGACATGGGCATGGGGACCGGGTTTGAGCCAAATCCAGATTGTTTTGTCTAATTCGATAATTTTCATGTGGAATTCATTCCTTTAGCATATATTGATGGTATAAATATTATTTTGACTAGATTTGGAGCAATCGGAGGTCGATTCGAGGGGCAAGAGCATCGCGGATTAGTATACGGGCCGGTTTGAGGTAAGTAAGGACTGTAAATCTTGTCCTGAGGGTATGAAACCCCGGACTTCACATTTTCTCACTATTTTCGAAGTGGCGCACAAGTTGGATGACGAGTGTGTGGCGTGCACTGATTGGGGATTTGGACTTGGTCCTTCCCATGGCAACTAATGAGTTGCGTATTCACTTTTAATCATATGTTAAATCGTGTTTTCAGACTATTGTTATATTTGGGTTGTAAGCCATGTTTGGGACCTTGTGCAGACCTGTTTAGACCCCTTGGAGGCTTTTACTGCTATTCCTCACTGTGTTGACTTATGATTTACACTCAGTCATATTATGTTTAGCTGATTTCGAAACTCAGCTTTATTTACACTATTTTGAGATATAGAATGATGTTTTTGGGTCGAGTACCCCGTTTACTGATAGACCGAGTGGATTTTTAGAGTTTCTGACTGAGTGAGGCCGAGGGCCCGATTGTGAGGATGTGATATGCCACGAGATGGCTTGATATTAGCGCTTGGGTTGTAGGAGCCCCTCCGGAGTCTGTACACACCCCCAGTGAGCGCAGGTACCTACTGAGTGCGAGTGCCGAGTGACGAGTGATTAGGAGGCATGAGTGACTATGAGGTTTCCCGAGGGGCTGATTATGAGTGACTGTGAGGTTGCCCGAGGAGATGATTATGAGTGATTGTGAGGTTGCCCGAGGGGCTGATTGTGAGTGACTGTGAGGTATGCCCGAGGGGCTGATTTTGAGTGATGTTGCACCCGAGGGGCAGTTTCTGATACATGTTTTTCCCGAGAGGCTACTTATGATTCATTTCATTTTTACACTAAACTTCTTGGACATTTTTTTGAAATTGTTGGAACACTTTTCAAAGGAGTTTTATTGAAATTGGCTTTTTAAGCGTGATGATTTAACGTATTTACTGTTGGAAAGAAAAACTGTGCTTATTGTGAAATGATGATTTGGCTTTATGTGTTTATTACCGCTCAGACCTGATTTATTTTCATTACTACTGAGTTGGCATACTCACATTACTCCCTGCACCTTGTGTGCAGATCCAGGTGCTAGGGCAGAGTGAGCTGTGTATCTGTTCTAGAGACTTCTCGGAGATTTTTTGAGATAGTTGCACGCGTCTGCAGCCCTACTCTCTCCTGCTTACTATTATAGAGTTTATTTTCCAGAGTTGTATATTTTCTGTAGATGCTCATGACCAGTGACTCCGGGATTTCGGGGTTGTATTTAATATTTGGTGTAGCTTTATCTGTTTTAAAATGATTAAACGAAACCTTCATGGGTTATCAGTTTAGTAAGTATATAAATGAAAGATTATTTACGATTTGAGTGTGGATTTGGCTGGCCTAGTTCCACGATAGGCGACATCACGATTAGTTTAGATTTGGGGTCGTGACAAGTTGGTATCAGAGCGTTAGGTTACATAGGACTCACCGGTCATGAGCAGGTTTAGTAGGGTCTTGCGGATTAGTACGGAGACGTCTGTACTTATCTACGAGAGGCTACAGAACCCTTAGGAAAATCTCACATTCTTGAATTCTTGTCGTGCGAATCCATTTTATTCAGCCAAAAGCGTAACTCTTGAATTCCTTCCACTGATGAGATGTGATTTTAGCATGTTGATAATGGGCCAGTATGAAGGACTTGCGGTCGGATTTTTTTCTGTGGCTTGAGTGCTAAGATTTTGATTGTGTGAGTCGTGCATTTGGGACTTATATGTCTGTTTGTGTCCTTATCGGTAGGGGTTTTGTGACTGGATGACTATGTGGTGAGTGTGATTCGATGGTGAGGTGTGTTCAAATTGTTTGATTGTGACAAAAGGATTGGCTGGAAATGTGGAAAGAACTATTGAGTGTTTGATTTCTGTCTCGAGTTGGCATATGACTTCGAGTAGTGAGTGTATTGGAAGACCTCTCATGTTGTTTAGTTGTGGAGTGAAGCGGATCGTTCTGTTGTGTTATGAGTTCCTGGTGATGTCTCTGGGGCTGGCCAATGCCCTAGTAGCATTCATGTATTTGATTAACGGTGTATTCCAGTCGTATAACCACTCCTTTGTTATTGTATTCATTAATGGCATCCTGGCATATACGTGTAGCCAGGGGTAGCATACTCAGTATTTGAGGACGGCATTATAAGGATTCAGGGAGGAGAAGCTCTATGCAAAGTTCTCCAAGTGTGAATTTTCGGCTTAGTTCAGTAGCATTCTTTTGGAACGTGGTGTCCAGTGAGGGTATTCAGGTGGTCAGATGAGTGTGGAGAGAGCTTCCAGAAGCTCAAGATTTCTTTGACCACAGCTCCAATGTTAGTTCTGCCATCAGCTTCAGGTTCTTATACCGCGTATTGTGATGCCTCAAGGGTAGGAGTTGGTTGTGTTTAGATGCAAAAAGATAAAGTGATTGCGTGATAGATATGAGTTTCGGAAGGGTATAGAGAGAGATCATTTTGAGGCTAAGCAGGCGCTATTTCCCGCGGGGTGTCCTGAGGTCGTGTGATCGTTATGTAGTTTTGTAGAGAGTTCTCTTTTACCAGTAATTGATATAGGTTGCAATTTGAGTTTAGATCACTTGTGGGAGTTGGCACGGCTATTTCAATGGTGAATATGAGGTTGTAGATGATTTGGGATGTTAAATGGTTTGAGTTATATATGAGCTTATGAAGGATTTAGTTGAATCTCCATGTGGTATGGCGGCGGTGTTAGCGTATGGTCATTATGAGTTACTGGTTGTTTTGATCTATGGCTTTGAGCCAAGTGAGGGAGTCTTCTAGTGATAATTTGGTTGCACGATTATTTGATGTTTTGGGTTCGGTTCGAGGTATACTGGTGAATCAATTGTGCCTTATAGGGGTTGAGATCGGGTATGAATTGAGTAATGGAAATTTTGGCTACAGGTTGTAATGACTCTATGGGTAATTGGATTTTTTTTATTTGTTGAATGATTGAGTTGTAATTGTAAAATGGTGTATTATGTGCAATGTAGGAATTTTCTTGTTGCTTCGAGTATGTGTGGATTACTTCCTGGGGTGTTGGAGTGCTAATGGAGCATAGGTCGCTCGGTCTGTTTGATCAGTCTAATTGATGGTTGAGTCGAGTGGATGACTCTCGAGAATGTTCTGATTGATTCAATGTTAAATATAGCAATTGGGAATCTTCAAGGTGTGTTTTGGGCTAGAACTGAGATTTACGTTGGAGGGTGTCAAGACTTGTGGCATTTCTACATTATCATGGATTCTACATATCAGTATTAGGAAGGTGAAGGTAATGGCTTTAGATTCGCAGGTAAGTAAGAAGAAACTTGGATAAATAGGACAACTTGTTGGTAGGTCGGATCGGCATGATAAGGGATACGATTAGTTCTTCGGGTGTTCATGAGGTAATGAGTTTTTACAGGTGTTTCTTAGCAATGATCTTGGGTTTTGGTCACCTGCATAGCTTGGTTGAGTTAGAAGGATTTAGTCCTGACGGTTTGGTGTTGTACAAATGGGATTCGAATAGTTCCTGATGGTTTCTACCACGGTTAGAGATGCATATATTCTACTGGCGTGAGGTGCAGGTGATGTATAGTGATTTTGCTTCTAAATGGGATCAAATGGGAAGTTCTTGACTAGTTGGGCACGTTGTTGCTTGTGGCTCGGAAGGGATTATGAAGTTCTCATGTTTATCATAGGATGGCATGGTGCATGCGTTATGTCGTGTAGAGTGAGATTTGCATGTGTGAGGTCACAGTTTAGTTCTGGAAGGAAGGTCGAAAATTCTTAGGCAGCATTGGCAGTTTCAGATGACTAGGTAGATGATGGCACTATTGGGTGGCTTGATGAGGGTATACATTTCAGAAAGGGCATGTGTGGAGTTAAGGGCGCTTCATTGGTTTAGCGACGCTCTCTTGTTGGATCGAAGGATATTCAAGGTTTCTTGGTGACACAGAAGGATTTTAGGGGTATCCCTCGTGGAATGGTTGAGTATTAGGGATATGTTATGTATTCAAGTGGTAGAGTTGAGATCAGATATAGTAATTGGTGCGCTTCATGACTTCGGGACTAAGAGTTATCATAAACAGGTTATTTTGTGGTAATGAACTGTGAAGATGCGAACAAAGCTAGTCAAATGTTAGTATGTACCATGATTCAGTCATTGTGAACTTTTCAGTGGGTTATCTATCTGTTGTGGGTGACTAAAGTTGACTTAGGGTTATTGGTAGGCCCGTGTGAGTGTGTGTTCTGCACCGGGTCGGAATTGCTGACTCTGAATTTCTATTGTTGAGGGATGTACCATTCAATTGTCATTGAGTTTATTCGTGTTCTGGAGTGATGTATGAGTTACCCTTTGGTGTTGCGAGGAGTTGTGATCATTGGTTATAGGCACATATATTGCGGTTCTAATTGGGCTTATAGCGGGATTTGAGTAAGGTAAGTAATTGGGTATTGCGGATTAAGACGTATTGTTTGTGTTCTTTCGGGTTCTTGTGGCATGGTATCGTCTGATTCCCCGTGGTTAGGGTAACGCACTTTGAGTAATTGATGTCGAATTGCACATATTGATTTTGAGAAAGGTGACTCAAATTATTTCATGTGGACCAGCGTGTGGATGGGATCACGCATTGTAGCGGAGTTATGTGGAGGTATGATCCTTGGTGTCGTATTCGTGTGTTTTGATTTTTCGATGAGTGTCAGGCTCTTAGCATGGTGTTTGGCGGTCATTGTTAATGGTGGGATGGTCCTCTCGTTTGAATCTTTTGTATAATTTGATTACATTGGGATGTTGCTATTGAGTGCTTGAGTTGCACAGGTTATGGATTTGAATTGTATTGATGTGTCATGTCATCAGAGTGGTCATGTCGGATGGAAAGAGGTCATTGGACCTAGAATGAATACTTTCAGAATTGACTACAGCATAGTTGGAAGGATAAATATCGGGAGTCGGCTTAGAAATCTGCTATAATTCCTGTTTGGGAAGGGGGAGCTTCATGTCTGACTGATCGGACGAATGGTTGCTAGTTTCTACGTGTTTCTTTCATCATTGGCAGTATACGAGAGTGTTAGAGTGAGACTTTGCTTGGTAAGAGGTTATTTACCGGTATTGGGTTGTTTGAGCAGCTATTGTGATTAGGAGTTATCGCTATGAGTGTTTAAGTCATGCGGTATGTTATGTGATTACATATGGGGTTATGGATATGGCTGAATACAGCATGTTCCGACTTATTCAGATTATAGTTGTGGAATTTTGATCTTGTAAATTACTTCAGAAGTGGAAATTTGGTTCTAAGGTTTATAGGTCAGGTTGGATTTCGAAATTTCAACTGTGTTGTGCTATTGGACCTATATGGGATAGGGTGATGTGGGATCACCCCAAACTTTGGAAGCTTATAACTTACAATCTATAAGGAATTTGAAGATGATCAAAAAATGAAAGTTGTAGCCATTGATGTCTAGTTTCAGAAAGTTAAACCAATTGTAATTTGGAGTTCTGTAAAAAACGTTATGACCATTATATTATAGGCTATCCAGAAGAATTGTGGAAGGTTGTTGGAAAGATTTGTTCTACGTGATCGCATAGGGTAAAAGAAGGGCTGGTAAATTTTGTTCATCGTGAATGTGAGGCATAGGCCGCGTTTGCATAGAGTGATCTGGTCAGAAATAGTTAAACCCCTTCTTCACGAATTTCAGTCCATTTTTCACCATTGTTGAGCGGTTTTGAAGCTTTTTTTAGAGGGATTGAAGAGGGAATCAAAGGGAAACACTTGGAGGTAAGATTTTTGACTTCAATACTAAATTCTATGTTGATTTCTGAGTAATTAAACCTGGAATTAGTGGGATTTAAACCCAAAAATTGGAGAATTAGGGCTTATGATTTGGAGACCTTTGATTGAGGATTTGAGGTCCGATTTTGATGTTCTTGGTATGTACAGACTCGTGGGAGGATTAGGATTCTTGTGATGTATTTTTTATCAGATTCCGAGACGTGCGCATAGGGACTGGGTTTGAGCCAAATTCGGATTTTTTTGTCTAATTTGATAATTTTCATGTGGAATTCATTCCTTTAGCGTATATTGATGGTATAAATCTGATTTTGACTAGATTTGGAGCAATCGGAGGTCGATTTGAGGGCCAAGAGCATCACGGATTAGTATTCGGGCTGGTTTGAGGTAAGTAAGGACTATAAATCTTGTCCTGAGTATGAAACCCCGGACTTCGCATTTTCTCACTATTTTCGGAGTGGCGCACATGCTGGATGGCGAGTGTGTGACGTGCACTGATTTGGGTTTGGACTTGGTCCTTCCCGTGGCAACTAATGATTTGCGTATTCACTTTTAAATCATATGTTAAATCGTGTTTTCAGACTATTGTTATATTTGGGCTGTAAGCCATGTTTGGGGCCTTGTGCAGACCTGTTTAGACCCCTTGGGGGCTTTTACTGCTATTCCTCATTATGTTGACTTATGATTTACACTCAGTCATATTATGTTTAACTGATTTCGAAACTCAGCTTTATTTACACTATTTTGAGATATAGAATGATGTTTTTGGGTCGAGTACCCCGTTTTACTGATAGCCCGAGTGGCTTTTGAGAGTTTCTGACTGAGTGAGGTCGAGGGCCTGATTGTGAGGATATGATATGCCATGAGATAGCTTGATATTAGCGCTTGGGCTGTACGAGCCCCTCCGGAGTCTGTACACACCCCCAGTGAGTGCAGGTACCTACTGAGTGTGAGTGCCAAGTGCCGAGTTCCGAGTGATGAGTGATTGGGAGGCATGAGTGACTCTGAGGTTGCCCGAGGGGCTGATTATGAGTGACTGTGAGGTTGCCCGATGGGCTGATTATGAGTGACTGTGAGGTTGCCCGATGGGCTGATTATGAGTGACTGTGAGGTTGCCCGAGGGGCTGATTATGAGTGACTGTGAGGTATGCCCGAGGGGCTGATTCTGAGTGATGTTACGCCCGAGGGGCAGTTTCTGATACATGTTTTGCCCGAGAGGCTACTTATGATTCATTTCATTTTTACACTAAACTTCTTGGACATTTTTTTGAAATTGTTGGAAATTACACTTTTCAAAGGAGTTTTACTAAAATTGGATTTTTAAGCGTGATGATTTAACGTATTGACTGTTGGAAAGAAAGACTGTGCTTATTGTGAAATGATGATTTGACTTTATGTGTTTCTTACTGCTCAGACCTGATTTATTTTCATTACTAGTGAGTTGGCGTACTCACATTACTCCCTGCACCTTGTGTGCAGATCTAGGTGCTAGGGCAGAGTGAGCTATGTATCTATTCCAGAGACTTCTCGGAGATTTTGCGAGGTAGCTGCACGCGTCCGCAGCCTTGCTCTCTCTTGCTTACTATTATAGAGTTTATTTTCCAGAGTTGTATATTTTCTGTAGATGCTCATGACCAGTGACTCCGGGATTTCGGGTTGTATTTGATATTCGGTGTAGCTTTATCTGTTTTAAAATGATTAAATGAAAACTTCATGGGTTATCAGTTTAGTAATGATATAAATGAAAGATTATTTACGATTTGAGTGTGGATTTGGCTGGCCTAGTTCCACGATAGGCGACATCACGACTAGTTTAGATTTGGGTCGTGACAACGACTCTCTTTTCTTTTCTTTTCTTTTCTTTTCTTATTTATTATTATTCAATTTTTTTTCTTTTTCAAATTAGTTATGGTTATGATCGCATCCGATGGGGATTGCCTACGTATCAAGACGCCGCATGAATCAGACCATTACGTAGTTAAGGGAAATCAGGAATAAAGTAAATAAACTAACTCTTACTCTTATACAATTCAGACCATGAATGATCCTAAGAAAGAAAATATTTTTTGAATTTTAAATTTTTGTTTTTGGGAATTTTCGAAAAAAAGACTTCTAAATAAGAACGAATTTTTTTTTTTTTATTTTGAGAAGAAATTAAAAGAAAATATTTTTTGAATTTTTGAAAAGTGGGGGCCGGCCCGATGAAGGTTGCCGACGTATCTCACATCCGCGGAGAATCAGACCCGCATAGTTCATGACAGTTTCAGGAATAGGATGACACTTTTTTGAAAAATTCAGGCTAATTTTTTAATAATCTTTTTTGGGTAAATACCGAGATTTTTTAAAAATTGGGTAAATTTTCTTTCTCGTGTTTTCTCCCTTCTGGTTTTCCTTCAATTTTTATATTTTTATTTTTATTTATATATACGTATATATATATTTTTTTAGAAACCGTTCAACATGCACAAACCGAATCAAACATAATGCACAAGTAGCACATAAGATGCATGGGGATGGTCTTGCAATTCTCGGGTACACCTTTCCTAGACGGACCCAACCCCTGTATTGAGTCTCCAAAGTCAAATGTACCTGATGCAAACAAACGTTCCTACTAAGGATCCGGCATGAGGCTATGCTATTCTAGGTTTAAATCCTAGGGGGAATGGTTAAACTTGGCTTACCCAAGCGAACAGCTCGAGCCGAGGTGGGGGCAACGTACCGGGAGCACGAAAGTCTACCCGGCCTAGTTACTGAACCAGCCTCGTTCTAATTGGTATGACTTCTAACAGAAAACTGTGCCACGCGCACGTGTGCACCATCAATTCAGAAGACTCAGAAGGGAGGCGTAAGCAGACAATTTAATACAATTCAAATAATATCAAAGCATTAAATAAGTGGAAATTAGCACATTAGGCCCAAAAAGACGGTAATAACGTCAAATCAATAAAGCCAAGTATAAATCACATTACAAGCTCGAATTCTAAATCCTGAACAGAAGTTCTAGGTTCTTGTCCCCAGTGAAGTCGCCAGAGCTGTCACACCTCCTTTTTCCCGAGAGGGGGATATGTGATAAGGGAGTTTTTCCAATTTAAGTGACACTAATCGAAATGGAATTATTTATTCTATTCAGAGTCGCTACTTGGGATAATTATATGGTGTCCCAAGTCACCGGTTTATTTTAAATCCCAAACCGAGGAAAATTGACTCCGTTTTAAAGTTTGTGAAACCATAAGACCGGGTAAGAATTCTGTTAACCTGGGAGAAGGTTTTAGGCACTCCCGAGTTCCGTGGTTCTAGCATGGTCGCTTTAATCATACATGGCTTAGTTAAATTTCTTAATCACACATTTTAGAACCTACATACATTTACCTTTTTATCACTTTTAATTACTCGATTTTTTGTGATTATGGAATTATCGCGAAACGAGCCACGCGTACGTCTACTCTTTTTGTTTGGTGAGCCAAAAATCATGTCACGCATACGTGTACACAATTTACAACATTAAATTATTAAAGAGAAAAAAAAAAGCTTAGCCAAAGTCGGGCGAACGCGTACCTTGATTTATTTTGAAAAATTGTAATTATGTCACGCGAACGTGTACACAATCACGATGATAGATTAAGTCGCACATAAAACATTTTTTTTGCAAGTATTCATTTTTAAGGAGTTTTATTTTACTAATAATGTTTGACCATGATCACGCGAACGTGTTGTCCCGCCCCCTTTTTCCTTTCGGATTGGTCAGGGTCTTGAAATTATTGGGACAACTCGTTTCCTTTTGGGAAAGGGGGTATAATGAGTTTGAAGAGTCGCCACCTAACGAATGAAGGCGCGTTAGGGCACCTACTACAGTTCATTTATAACACTAATTGTACAACCAGAGATTGTATAAGTGCTTGAAATTACTTCAAGGGGAAGGTGTTAGGCACCCCTCAAAGTCCACAACTGTGGGTCCCGGCCAAACCTATTTTGTGAATTATTCAAGTAGCAAGTAGATAGTCTAAGACCACATATGTAAACAAATAAAGGTCTTAATAGATTAGCAGTCCAATCACACATATGTAAAGGATAAGGGAGGTCCTAAGTTGTATTCAAAATTTGATCACGCTCAACTATGTCTAATAAAAGACTAAACGGGCGTTGCAAATATAATCCGGGGTATTATGCCCAGAGTCAATCCCACAGGGAATTTACGTATCAATCAAGTCTTTAGAATACGCAACTTTTACTCAATCAATTCTCTCAAGACTTTTTAATATAAATTGGTGATGTTTTACTAATTCTACTGATAATAATAATAACTAGCAATTACTAACAATGTGTTGTAAATAATGATGATAAAGGTCTAAGGTTATGGTTTCCCCCGTTGGTGAACTTACTTCTCGGATACTTCTTATAGTTTGATTAGTTGTCTCTATCAATCATGAACACTCTATCTACCATAAATCTCTCTCAAGTAATTATGATAATTTACTAGACGCACTCTCTCAAGTTACGCTAGCTAGATTGCATTACAGTTCACTTTAGATTGCACCCGAGGTATCGTTATCTCTAATCCAACCTCTAAACCCTCGGTTATGACTTTCGTCTATACTCCGGGAGTGATGTTGTTCAAACAACTACCGAAATATGCACTCTCTCTCTAGTAAATACATAATAAATAGGAATAGCTAATTGAGGGCCCTTTCAATCAACTACAACAAGAACGTAATTGAACAAATAGAGAT
>ML386139.1:69106-82171 GCA_005239525.1 Nicotiana knightiana
AAATTGCATAATTGAACTACAAAGTAATGAATAAAAGATGTAAAAATCAATGTTTTGTCACTTCAATGGTTTCCTCTCTTCGAATCCTCCCTCAAGTTGTGTTTTCGGGGTCTATTTATATGTTTAGGACGAACCCTAAACGTGTAGGAGACTTCTATTCCAACCGGGAAACACTTAAACTCGTCAAAACTCGGAATTGACCGAAGTTGGGACCCCGAGCGTTTGGGCTCAAACGCCCCCTTAAGGCCAGGGCAGGCCTGGCGTTTGGGCTCTAACGCCCCCCTAACGCCAGGGGCTTCCTGGCTTTAGGGGCCAAACGCCCCCCTAACGCCAGGGGCTGCCTGGCTTTAGGGGCAACACGCCCGGCTATCGCCCGGGTGTTTCCTCTTCGACCCTTAAGCGTATTTTCGAAATATTTGCATCCCTTTAGCTCTGTTTCCATCTCCACTTCACCTACACATGAAATAACTCCATTAAGCACATAAAAAGTGTGTTTTTATCATTAACGCACATAAAATGTAAGGCATATAACATATTAAACCATGAATTCTAGCCTCGCATCAATATCCTATAGGATTATATCTGTACAATGCCCGGTAATCACTCCTCAATGAGGGGCTACATGTTGCATTAGCGCACAGGTCATCATATCCTTTTCTACCCATTATCCCCCTTAGCGGTTTATTATGCGAGTTTTGTTTAACGAGCTCAAAGCGTCTTGTTACCCGTCCCTTCCTTGTAGTCTTGGAGGAGTTTAGGACCTCTAGGTCTGGGCAGTTCAAGACAACCTCCTAAGGTGCTAAAAGGTAAAATTCTAGGCGACAGGCAAGAACAAGTAGGACTAGCAGATAAGTGACAGAAGCAGTTAAAAAGCTCAGATTCACCTCCACACATAATGCAAATAAATAGCACGTCTCAAACACAGACAAAGGCAGCTTTATTAGAAAAGGATCCTAAGACAGGATATCTAAGTGACATCAATGCAGAGGAATATGAAACACTGTTTCATAAACTGAACGACAGGGTCCTAATCAGTTTGCTTACTGATTTTTAAACCTGTGAGCCTTTAAGTAGTAAACACAATCAAAGCAGTTTCCAATTTTATAGAAATTAATTACCTAAGGCTTGCCTAGGCGTGGGACTGTAGGCAATCACAATTACATGAGATGTTTAACAGTTTAGAAGTTGTTTTAACCTACAACATGCTGCTCTAGGTGACGAAGACTTAAAAAGGGAATTTGTACCAGTTTTTATTCAGAAGTATAACTTCTATATGAGAGACGATTTTTATACCTTTTCATGGTCAGTTGCTTATCTTAGTTAAAAAACTAGACGTACTGAAGTGAATGCAAGCAGAATTCCTAGAACATGATTTCTAAATGCACACAAGAGTGACAGTTTTATGTTGAAGTTATTCATTGACCTAGGAGCAAGATCTCTAAGTGATGAACTAATACAGCGTTAAAACACATGGATTAATGAGATGTGATATGCTGAAGTGGTAAATGTGCAGTCTTAGGAACAAGAAATCTAATGCATGTTTAACATGATTTGGATGAACACATTGGTCCTAGAACATGGAGTCTAATGCAAATACACAGAATGTAAAGCCTAAAGCATGCTTTCTACCCAATAATATCAACAGGATCATACAGCTACCCTTCCCATTTTCACTAGCCACCCCAGTATCTGTTTACACATAATTATTACAGACCAATGGCTGAATGAATTACATAAGTAAAAAGGAAAGAAGTTAAACTATAGGGAGCCTGAAGCAGGCCCAAACATATCTGATGACCCCAAGCCTTCAGTAGTCCCAAATCTGTGTAGTGTGGAATAGCCAGCCCCAGTGTGCCAGAGCTCCAAGGTTTCTCAAAAGGATCCCAAGGCAGTACACACACTAGAGGGGCAGAACCTAGGGACTTAGGAGTAAAGTGAGAGTGCTTGACATAGTTTTGAAAATGTTTTGATATGAAAATAGTATTCGAAAAAGACTCAATTAAGTAAAGAGGTTTTATGAAAAATAGGAATTTGATTAGTAGTAAAATAATTTTTTGAAAAAACAGTCAAATTATGAGAAATCAGCAAACAGTTTAAACAGTACCATTCAAACACAGATTTCACTCAGGGATTGTGGGTATTGGGGGACACATAGAACATATTAACCTAACAACAGGAGCATAGAAGCCTTTTCAAAAGTTTTTATAGGATTAATGAATTAATCATACAACTAATAGTACAGACATAGGGCATGGATCACAGAACAGACATGTGGAAACATATTATTCTTGACAATAAGTATAGAACCAGAATTACTTGGGGGTATTAGATCACTTAGCAAGCAGGTTAGTACCAGAATCTAAATAAACAAATAGGCAAACAATCAAACATGCTGACATACATGAGCAAAGTCAAATTGAAACAGGCTAGAGAAAGCAGTAGGCGAGTCCTTAAACATGTTAATCAAGTTGGACAGGATAGAATACCTACATGCTAAGTGAAACAGTGATGTAGGCATGCTAGTTACATATTGAACAACCAAATAGTAAACAGGAACAAGACTTGAAATCAGTGAACTAAAGCAGTAACAGAACACATAGAGTTTTGAACTTGAAATTGAATCAGAACATACCAGTTAAGGAGAGCAGACACAGAATATAGAGCAAATGTAGGCAATAACTAGCCTTGGCTTACAGCCGGCTAGTTCAGTAAGAGTGGCAAGTAACAAGAAAGAGCAGAAAGTTTTTTAAGTGTCAGAGAGAATTCCTGAACTAGTGTTCGTGTGTTAGTAAGAATAAAAGAGGGTATATATAATAGTTGAGAGCTAGGTAAATAAAGTAAACAATCAATTGTTCAGTAATTAGGGATAATTACAGAATCAATTAAGAATAAAATTAGTAGGGACTTCCCTTAATTAAGGGAGTTTTTCACCAACGGTACAAAACAAGAAACAATTAAGGAAAGAAATCAAATAATTTAAGTATGGGGTAGGTAATTAGGGGTAAATACACGAAGAGTTCAATTAAGGAAATAAGCAGTAAGAATCAATATATAAAATGGTAAATCACAGTGGAGGGGAAGGCAGCGGTTAGCCTTATACAGAGGAAGGCAGAGATTAGCGTTATGCATGATGGGATAGAGTTTAGTCTCATGCAGGGGAAAGGCAGTGTTTAGCCTTATGCAAAGGAAGGCAGAGATTAGCCTTATGCAGAGAAAGGTAGAGATTAGCCACAGAGGAAGGCAGAGATTAGCCTTATGCAGGATAGAGATAGAGCTTAGTCTCATACAGGGGAAAGGCAGCTTAGCCTTATGCAAAGGAAGGCAGAGATTAGCCTTATGCAGAGGAAGGCAGAGATTAGCCTTATGCAGAGGAAGGAGAGATTAGCCTTATGCAAGGGAAGGCAGAGATTAGCCTTATGCAGATGAACGGCAGAGATTAGCTTTATGCAGAGGAAGGCAGAGATTAGCCTTATGCAGAGGAAGGCAGAGATTAGCCTTATGCAAGGGAAGGCAGAGATTAGCCTTATGCAGATGAAAGGTAGAGACTAGCCTTATGCAGATGAAAGGCAGATATTAGCCTTATGCAGAGGAAGGCAGAGATTATCCTTATGCAGAGGAAGGCATAGATTATCCTTATGCAAATATGGAGGTAGAGCTTAACCTCATGTAAGGGAAATAAAGAGTAGATAGTTGTAGAATTTCTTAGCTGGTAGCAGATTTCAGTAGTGCAACTGTTACGGAGAATGTGACCTAAAGGCATGTATACTCTTGTTCCTACATCCAAAGAAAGATCGTGAGTTCTGTGGATAGGGGAGGTTGATTTGTGTCCCCGCTGGCTTTACTTGTCCTGCTTTGCTTGGTCTGATGATCTTGTTTACATCGTTGGGGTAGCGTTTGGCTAAACAGAGTTACCTTACAAGTAAGCATGCATAGTTTTGTAAAGACATAGTAAAAATATTTTGAAAATTTAGATAAACCAACGACCGTGACGAGATCCGAGACATTGCAACCTCTCTTGCTATAGAATTTTGAGGGTCCTCCTCAAAATTCTGCCCCAGTTTCCAATTGTGGGGGAAATGAGATTTTTATTGGTTTGTGACCGAACCCACAGGGCTGTCTATGTATCCCCTCTTAAACAGGAATCAGGTCGAGCGTAGTTCAATTTACATCATTTGATAAAAGCATAAAGAGTTACACATAGTATCGTTCAACTGCATTTGAGTTAATTGGTTTGGCCAGACTTCTCCATCCATTTCTGCAAGTATGAGAGCTCATCATGTCAGTACTCTGTGGACCATGTAAGGACCCTGCCAGTTGGGAGAGAATTTCCCTTTGGCTTCATCTTGATGCGGAAAGATCTTCTTCAACACCAGCTGCCCTGGTGTGCACTTTCTAGGATTGACTCTTTTGTTGAAGGCTCTGGACATTCTGTTCTGGTAGAGTTGCCCATGACATACTGCATTCATTCTTGTTTCATCTATGAGGGATAGTTTCTCATAACGGCTCCTTATCCACTATGCGTCGCTGAGCTCAACTTCTTGTATGGTTCTCAAGGAAGGAATCTCCATCTCGGCAGGAATAACAACTTCCGTACCATAAACCAGTAAGTAAGAAGTTTCCCCAATTGATGTGCGGACTGTGGTGCGGTATCCCAATAAGGAAAATGATAGCTTTTCGTGCCACTGTTTGTGATTTTCTACCATCTTTCTCTATATCTTCTTGATATTCTTGTTGGC
The DNA here is from genome assembly GCA_005239525.1 of Nicotiana knightiana. Taxonomy (NCBI): domain Eukaryota; kingdom Viridiplantae; phylum Streptophyta; class Magnoliopsida; order Solanales; family Solanaceae; genus Nicotiana; species Nicotiana knightiana. The sequence goes on from ML386139.1 coordinate 73,843, forward strand.
GGCCTCAACAGCTCCATTCATCTGAGGTCTATAGGATGTGGAATTCTTGTGCTTAACTTTGAAGGTCTCACACATGGCCTTCATCAGGTCACTGTTGAGATTGGAAGCGTTGTCGGTGATGATTGATTCTGGAACTCTGAACCGACAAACAATCCAGTCGCGGACAAAGTCTGCAATGACCTTCTTAGTCACTGTTTTGTGAGATGCTGCTTCGACCCATTTTGTTAAATAATCAATAGCTACCAAGATGAACGTGTGCCCGTTTGAGGCAGTGGGCTCGATCGGACCGATGACGTCCATCCCCCAAGCGGCGAATGGCCAAGGTGAGCTAGTTGCATTGAGCTTATTTGGCGGCACTTTTATCATGTCTGCATGTACCTGTCATTGGTAGCATTTCCGAACATACTGGATGCAGTCAGTCTCCATGGTCATCCAGAAATAACTAACTCTAAGTATCTTTTTAGCCAAGACAAAACCATTTATATGTGGGCCGCAGGTCCCAGCATGTGTTTCTTCAAGTAGTTTAGAAGCTTCCTTTGCGTCAACACATCTCAGTAATCCCAAGTCAGGAGTTCTCCTGTATAGGGTTCCTCCGCTGCGAAAGAAACTGTTGGACAACCTCCGAAGCGTATGCTTCTGTGTATGATTTGCATGCTCCGGATACTCTCCCTTTTCCAAGTATTCCTTGATGTCGTGGAACCAAGGTTTCCTGCCTGCTTCCTCTCCAACATAGGCGCAATATGCTGGCTGGATATGGATCTTCACTGGAATAGGATCAATGAAGTTTTATTTGGATGTTGTATCATGGATGATAATGTGGCCAGTGCATCGGCAAACTCGTTCTGAACTCTAGGGACGTGCCAGAATTCTGTCTTTGTGAACCTTTTTCTCAATTTCTGCACATGGTGCAAATATGGCAATATCTTGGAATTCTTGGTGGCCCATTCTCCTTGTACTTGGTGTATAAGAAAATCTGAATCGCCGATTACCAAAAGCTCTTGAATATTCATGTCGATGGCCAAGTTGAGCCCTAGTATGCAAGCTTCATACTCTGCCATGTTGTTGGTGCAAGGAAATCTGAGTTTAGCAGACGCCGGATAATGTTTGCCAATTTCTGATACCATGACTACTCCAACGCCGATTCCTTTGAAATTTGTTGCTCCGTCAAAAAACATCCTCCAGCCATCATAGGATTCAGCGATGTCTTCTTGTATGAACAATACTTCTTTATCGGGAAAATACATTTTCTGAGGTTCGTAATCTCCTCCCACAGGATTTTCAGCAAGATGATCTGCCAGTGCCTGTCCCTTGACTGCTTTTTGAGTCACATAGACGATGTCGAACTCGCTTAGAAGGATTTTCCATTTGGACAGTTTGTGGTGGGCATGGGTTTCTGAAAGATATACTTCAAGGGATCCATCCTTGATATGAGGTATGTTGTGTAGGCACAAAAGTATTGCCCTCAGCTTCTAAGCGACCCAGGTTAGAGTGCAACAGGTACGTTCCAGTAGAGAATACTGTGCCTCGTATGGAGTGAACTTCTTACTAAGATAATATAGCCTGTTCCTTTCTCCCTGTCTCATCATGCTGCCCCAGAACTCAGCCAAAAGCACCATCTAGTACTGCGAGGTAGAGTAATAAGGGTCTACCTGGCTTTAGCAGAACCAAAACTGGTGGCGTCGATAGGTACTCTTTGATTCTGTCGAAGGCCTTTTGACAATCCTCGGTCTATTTGGTTGCAGCGTCTTTCTTTAACATCTTGAAGATTGGTTCACATACGACTGTGGACTGGGTTATGAACCGGCTGATGTAATTTAGTCGTTCCAGAAAACTCATTACATCCTTCTTGTTCTTTGGTGGTGGCAGCTCCTGGATGGATTTGACTTTTGATGGATCTAGTTCTATTCCTCAGCGGCTGACGATGAACCCAAGCATTTTCTAGCAGGAACCCTGAATGCACACTTTGCAGGGTTTAATTTCAAGTTGTATTTCCGCAATCTGTTGAAGAACTTCCTCAGGTTTGTTATATGATATGTGTCCTTCTTGGACTTGATGATGACGTCCACATATACCTCGATCTTCTTTTGTATCATGTCATGGAATATAGTAGTCATAGCCCTCATGTAAGTGACCCGAGCATTCTTTAGGCCGAATGGCATCATCTTGTAACAGTATACTCCCCACGGCGTGATGAAATCCATTTTTTCAACGTCCTCCTCGTCCATCCAGACCTGATAGTAACCGGCGAAGAAATCCACAAATGACTGGAGCTCATGTTTGGCACAATTTTCGATTAGGATGTCTATGTTTGGAAGAGGGAAATCATCTTTTGGACTGGCTCGGTTGAGATCCTAGTAATCGACGCAAATTCTGACCTTTCCGTCCTTCTTTGGAACTGGCACGATGTTGGCTAACCATGTTGGGTATTCAACCACCCCGAGGACCTTGGCGTTGATTTGTTTGGTGACTTCTTCATTGATTTTTAAACTCATGTCAGGCTTGAACTTCCGGAACTTCTGCTTCACTAGTGGGCACATTGGATTAGTGGGTAACTTGTGAGCCACGATATATGTACTTAGTCTTGTCATATCATCGTATGACCATGCAAATATGTCTTCATACTCCTTCAGGAATCATGTATACTCTTCTTTCTCTGGCGGTAACAGGTGGATGCTGATGCGGGCTTCTTTGACAGTCTCTGAATCTCCCAAGCTGATTTCCTCGGTCTCATCCAGATTGGACTTAGGCTTGTTTTCAAAGTCCTCTACTTCTCTGACGATTTCCTCGGGTATGATATCTTCTTCTTTTGAATCACTATCTTTTTGTTGTGTTGTCTCATTGCATGTCACAGTCATTGGTTCATCAAGACAGGAAATAATAATGTTGTATAGGTAAAAGTATGAGAGAAAATGATAATAATAAATGTCGATTCGTTGAAAATAAAAGGCAATTATCAATAATTTAAACAAACGTTTTTGGAACACTGGAGATTTTATTTAAAATAGAAGTGCAAAAAGGAAATCGTTAGCAAGCAAAATAAACAGTGCTTGTTCAGCCTTGCTACCCCGGGACTCACCGGGCCCTGGATGGTCTGACAGTCCAGTTTCTGAGGGATGATCCCTTGCTCACGGCTTGGATGTTAGGGCTTTCCTCCTTCTCCTCCTTGACAATTACACATCAGTCCATTTTCGGTACACTTGGAGGAGGAAAGAGGTGGAGGGCCTCTGGATCTGGTATGATAAGCTGATAATTCCAGTATGCATGACCCAACCTTTGGGGAATTGGAATAATCAAAACAAAAAGAAAAACAAAAAGGTAGCCAAGTCAGTAAGAGTTCTGATAAAAGTACTTGTGGTATTTAAACATATATTGCGGAAAGATGTAAATTTGCGTCCTAATTGGGAGCCTCGTTGTGCCCGAGGTAGGCCTAGCGACAAGTTGATTTGGAGAACTTAAATGTCAATAATGCCTCACTTCATTAGTATAAAAATAGACGAATCCCAAAACGACACTAAGATAATAAAGATAAGTCATTATTGGCACTTGGCCTTATTACATTTGTAAAAGCGAATAAATCTAATCTACTTGGCCCCAGAAGGACCTTCTTCACATGTTTCTTGTCACTTGAAGGAAGGTCTTTCCACCAGTCTAGGAGCATTGGTAGGATATTGCTGACCATCCGAATCTGGGGACCTTGTGCCTCATTTTCTGCAAGACAAAAATGGTTAGGCCTTTTCCCCCACCAGACTCGACTATTTATACACTTATGATTAGCATACAGGCATTTAGTTCTCCAAATTAATGCATAGAGCGTGATTGTGTCCGTTGGGATTATGAAAACCCCGGTGGACTTTTGGATAAGGCTCTCTTAAAGGGTTATTGCAGATGACACATTAACCCAGCTAGGTTTGACCATGATGCATGCACAATATAACAACAGTAAGGTTTCTATGGGGTTTTAGACCGGTACCCTCGAGCGGACAACTCGAACGGGAAAGGCACGGAACCATCGACTGCACCGCTGATCGACTGGTTTTACCGCAAATAAGCCTTTCCGAATTTAGGGGTAATATAAATAGGAAGAGCGCAACCACTCATCAAGCATTGTTATAGGATTTGTTTAGGCACGAGTGGAATATGATGTTGAGCATGATTATGCAGCAATAAATAAGCAATAAACAACATGTTGTCACGTATTTGCACACAGTGAAAGCGATAAATACAGTAGTTATAATTGAAAAGCGGTTACAAAGAAAACAAGAAACATGTCAGTTTCATTCTGGAAAAATAAATATTTGGGAAAGTAAAAAATTAATTGCACATAAAGGGGAAAGGGAAAGGGTGCAAGCATTAACAAAATAAAGTACATTTAGACAAATTCACAAAGCAGTTTGTTATGGTAAAAGCTTAAATCCCCAGCAGAGTCGCCATGCTGTCGTGCCCCCTTTTTCCTCTCCTTTCGGATTGGTCAGGGTCTTGACATTATTGGGACAACTCGTTTCCTTTTGGGAAAGAGGGTATAATGAGTTTGAAGATTCGCCACCTAACGAATTAAGGCGTGTTAGGGCACCTACTACAGGTCATCTATAACACTAATTGTACAACCAGAGATTGGGTAAGGGCTTGAAATTACTTCAAGGGGAAGGTGTTAGGCACCCCTCAAAGTCCACAATTGTGGGTCCCGGCCAAACCTATTTTATGAATTATTCAAGTAGGAAGTAGATAGTCTAAGCACACATATGTAAACAAATAAAGGTCTTAACAGATTAGCAGTACAAGCACACATATGTAAAGTATAAAGGAGGTCCTAAGTTGTTTATCCTATAGGATCATATCTGTGCAATGCCCGGTAACACTCCTCAATGAGGGGCTACACGTTGCATTAGCGCACAGGTCATCATATCCTTTTCTACCCATTATCCCCCCTTAGCGGTTTATTAAGCGAGTTTTGTTTAACGAGCTCTAAGTGTGTTGTTACCCGTCCCTTCCTTGTAGTCCTGGAGGAGTTTAGGACCTTTAAGTCTGGGCAGTTCTAGACAACCCCCTAAGGTGCTAAAAGGGAAAATTCTAGGCGACAGGAAAGAACAAGTAGGACTAGCAGATATGTGACAGAAGCAGTTAAAAAAGCTCAGATTCACCTCCACACATAATGCAAATAAATAGCACGTCTCAAACACAGACAAAGGTAGTTTTATTAGAAAAGTATCCTCAGACAGTATATCTAAGTGATATCAATGCACAGGAATATACAACACTGTTTCATAAACTCAACGACCGGGTCCTAATCAGTTTTCTTACTAATTTTAAAACCTGTGAGCCTTTAAGCAGTAAACACAATCAAAGCAGTTTCCAATTTTATAGCAATTAATTACCTAAGGCGTGGCTAGGTATGGGACTGTATGCAATCACAATTACAAGAGATGTTTAACAGTTTAGAAGTTTTTTTAACCTACAACATGTTGCTCTAGGTGACGAAGACTTAAAAAGGGAATTTGTACCAGTTTTTATTCAGAAGTATAACATCTACATGAGAGACGATTTTTACACCTTTTCATGGTCAGTTGCTTATCTTAGTTAAAAAACTAGGCGTACTGAAGCGAATGCAAACAGAATTCCTAGAACATGATTTATAAATGCACACAAGAGTGACAGTTTTATGTTGAAGTTATTCATTGACCTAGGAGCAGGATCTCCAAGTGATGAACTAATACAGCGTTAAAACACATGGATTAATGACATGTGATATGTTGAAGCAGTAAATGTGCAGTCTTAGGAACAAGATATCTAATGCAATGTTTAACATGATTTGGATGAACACATTGGTCCTAGGAAATGGAGTCTAATGCAAATACACAGAATGTAAAGCCTAAAGCATGCTTTCTACCCAATAATATCAATAGGATCATACAGCTACCCTCCTTATTTTCACTAGCCACCCCAGTAGCTGTTTACAAATAATTATTACAGACCAATGGCTGAATGAATTACATAAGTAAAAAGGAAAGAAGTTAAACTATAGGGATCCTGAAGCAGGCCCAAACACATATGATGACCCCAAGCCTTCATTAGTCTCAAAATGCCAAAGATTTCATAACCAATTTCATGTCCAGGTGCATCGGAGTTCCCTAAGGACCTCAAGGATCCCGGGCAGTGCTCACACCCAGAGTTTCCATAATAGGGATTGAGTAAGTGCAGTGTGGAATAGCAAGCCCCACTGTGCCAGAGTTCCAAGGTTTCTCAAAAGGATCACAAGGCAGTACACACACTAGAGGGGCAGAACCTAGGGACTTAGGAGTAAAGTGAGAGTGCTTGACATAGTTTTGAAAATGTTTTGATATGAAACAGTATTCGAAAAAGACTTAATTAAGTAAAGAGGTTTTATGAAAAATAGGAATTTGATTAGTAGTAAAACAGTTTTTTGAAAAAACAGTGTGAACTTATGAGAAATCAGCAAACAGTTTAAACAGTACCATTCAAACACAGATTTCACTCAGGGATTGTGGGTATTGGGGGATACATAGAACATATTAACCTAACAACAGGAGCACAGAAGCCTTTTCAAGAGTTATTATAAGATTAATGAATTAATCATACAGCTAATAGTACAGACATAGGGCATGGATCACAGAACAGACATGTGGAAACATATTATTCTGGACAATAAGTATAGAACCAGAATTACTTGGGGGTATTAGATCACTTAGCAAGCAGGTTAGTACCAGAATCTAAATAAACAAATAGGCAAACAATCAAACATGTTGACATACATGAGCAAAGTCAAATTGAAACAGGCTAGAGAAAGAAATAGGTGAGTCCTTAAATATGTTAATCAAGTTGGACAGGACAGAATACCTACATGCTAAGTGAAACAGTGATTTAGGCATGCTAGTTACATATTGAACGAACCAAATAGTAAACAGGAACAAGACTGGAAATCAGTGAACTAAAGCAGTAATAAAACACATAGAGTTTTCAACTTGAAATTGAATTAGAACATACCAGTTAAGGAGAGCAGACACAGAATATAGAGCAAATGTAGTGCAATAACTAGCCTTGGCTTACAGCCGGCTAGTTCAGTAAGAGTAGCAAGTAACAAGAAAGAGCAGAAAGCTTTTAAGTGTGAGAGAGAATTCCTGAACTAGTGTTCGTGTGTTAGTGAGAATAGAAGAGGGTATATATAATAGCTGAGAGCTAGGTTAATAAGGTAAACAATCAATTGTTCAGTAATTAGGGGCAATTACAGAATCAATTAAGAATAAAATTAGTAGGGTCTTCCCTTAATTAAATGAGTAGTTCACCAACGGTACAGAACAAGAACCAATTAAGGAAAGAAATCAAATAACTTAAGTATGGGGTAGGTAATTAGGAGTAAATACACAAAGAGTTCAATTAAGGAAATAAGCAGTAAGAATCAATAAATAACACGGTCAATCACCGAATAAGGTAAGAGATATTTTAAAATTGTGAAAATAGAGAAAATAACCAGAAATCAGCATATAAGTATCATCACAGTGAATCAGGGAATCAAAGAATCGAAATAATACTGATTTTAAGGAAAATAACATAAGCTTCCATGAATAAGCATACAAGTCGAGTATAAACAGAAAGAATCAAACCTGAAACCCTAATAGGACATATTAGGGTAAAATCAAAATATATTCAAATTAAATGAAGCATTATTCATGATAGTCAAACACATAGCAGAATCATATAGCAAATAAGCAAGACGAACTTCACAATCCAAACAGAGTGCAAAAAATTGGAGGTTTCAACATGAACTAGTTAGGGTTGAGAAGAAACCCGACATAATCGATTAAACTCATAAGAATCAGAGAATAAGCACTTTAAAAAAATCAAAAATCGTTTTTGAAGAAAGATTTTCAGAAACCCTAGTTAGGAAAAATGAAAAGACCCTTTGAAAACCAGAAGGTTTCTCATAAAGACAAGTGAAAAAAGTTCGATCCTTCTCAGATATGTATAGATCTAAAAAGTTTAAGAGACGAGATAGGGTTTCAAGGAAATAACCCAGAGATAAAAACACCGGCCTAGAAACCATAGGTTTAGCCAAAAAATAGGAAGATCTTACTGGAATCGAGCCATGGTGGCCTGAGACAGGTGAGAACAGGCCAAAGATGTGAGTGGACTAACCCTGGTCCCTTGAGGACCTCAAAGATAGCAAAATCATTGCATAGGAGAGCCGTTAAGGCTGGAGGATGATGATAATCCACCATAGTCGACGGTAGACAAGCAACGGCGGAGGGAAATTAGGGTTAGGGCAGAGAGGATTTGGAGAGGAGAGTGAAGGGTGACGGCGGAGTGTGAGAGGAGA
>ML386139.1:82678-109119 GCA_005239525.1 Nicotiana knightiana
ATTAGGAAAGAATTAATCCGGACCGTTGACCAAAAATGATCAACGGCCAAGATTCATCAAGACTGGGTCGGGTTTGGGTAGGATTTGGATCTGGGTGTATTGGGCTAATTTAATTAGGCATTTGGGCTGGTTAATATAGGCTATAATTGAAATAAAAATAGGGCCATTTGTTAAATACCCAAACAAATTAATTAAAATAATTTACAAAATAATTACTAATTATAAAAAATGAAACTCATGCATAGAAATATTTTGAGAATGATTATTTAGTATTTAAGATACAAAACACTAATTTCTGGTAAAAATAGTATAAAATTATATGCATTGGCTATAATTGCAAAGTCATTGCAATTATAGCCAAAAGGTGCTCATTTGGCTATTTATGGAATAATTTGGTCTTAATAGGACCGTAAATAATAAATTAAATCAAGAAATATTTTAAAATCATTTGTGATGCAATTTTGTAATTATTTATTAGAAATAAAAATACTGGGCAAATTAATAAAAATATAGAGAAATTGTGGAAAAATATCAATTAATGCCAATGCATGACTTTGAAAGTATATGTGCAATTTAAAATATTTTTTAGAAAAAATAGGGTATCAACACGTGTACCTTGGTTTGTTTTGAAAATCGTATAGTGATCCAACACGACATCCATAGCGTCATAAAAGGATGTGTCAATTATTAACAAAGATATTGGATTATAACATCAGAACAAAATGCATCATAACATCAGTATAAAAATGAACTTTAGTTTGTTTTCTTTTTTGTTACTTTATGTTGAATTAATAGATGACTAACCTTTTCACATAGGAAGCTTTTTTAAGTTGCTTTAACTAGGTGTTATTTAGGACATTGTATGCTTCCGTTAACAGGTTCTCAAAAAACCTACAAACTCTCACTTGAAAGAGACATATCACCGAAACATAGTGCATCTCTATATTCGTTACAATTTCTTGACAAGTAAATCCAAAAAGAAAGCAACAGAATAGACTATAAGAGTTGGAGTAAGGTTACCAAAGCATGGATGTATGTTGAAAAAATCTTGAATCAAAAGTACCTTTATTATTGCCAAATCTGAATTTTAAAGCTTTGCAATTCAACAAACGGACCGAACACCACTGACCACGACCGAAAACCTGTGACAGCAACCTCGACAGAAATTTAAACTTACAACCTCAAATGACCTTAGAGATGAAATAGGAGTACTGTGGGGCAAGGTAAGTTAGGACTTGGAAAGATTTTCAAAATTTAATGAAGGATATTCACGGTCTCTGCCGCTATTGAAGAAGAAGGAGATTGTTCCTTCTTCTTTTTTTGGGTGCGTGGTTGCTCCTCCTCTATCCTCTTTACTCAATTTCCTTTTTATTTTCCACCTCCTCCTTTTTGTTCCAAGATCAATTATATATAAATGTGTGTGGGTTGTAGTAGTTGACGTGAGGAAGTAGTGTTGAGCGAAGGAAGTGGGGAAAGGGACGTGAGGGAGAGGGGAGTTTAGCAAAAAAAATGGGAAGTTGGGGGATTGGAGACGTGAGTGTTTAGGTAGTTTTTTTGTTGGAGAAATCTTTTTTTTTTGTAGATTTTTTGTTCTATTTATTATTGACTTTTGTGTGTGTATACATATATATTAGTGAATTTTCTTTTTTTTTAAATAGAATTAAAACTATACTCTAAGAATGTGAGTTTTTTTTTTGTAGTTTTTAATTTCTTAAATAAAACCTATTAAGAGTAAGATAAAAGGTTAAAATATCAACATTTGACCTAAAAGAAATATTTACACTAAAATAGTATAGAATTTGGGTGTGGTCAAAAATTACTTGTTCATACATATATAAATAGTCATTAAATATCATTTTTAGGGAAGTTTTGCGACAGGAGGCAAGAACATCACGTGGACAACTTTTGGAGGAGAAAATCGTCGAGTTCTTCATCCCTTTATCTTTTCTTTGTAATTTGTTTATGCATAATACTTGAAAATTGTTACTACGAACATGAGTGGCTAAGCACTCTAGTTCTAGGGTTGTGGTTGACATGATTATTAACGTTTATTATTTACATCTTCATTAATTCGGATTATCATATTGTGGTTATTTCTTTAATTCTAGTTTTAATTTGTGAGTTGTTATAGCTACCAATTCACCCTACTACCTATGCTATACTTGGGAAAGCTATGTTTAGATTAGAGTAGAATTAGAGAAATCTTGTTTTTGACCTCGTGGGTCAAGGAACGATTTCCCGGTTAGGATAGGAATATACCTGACAATCTTGCTTAATTAAATACTGTATTATTTTCATTCATGATAGACTCAATAACGTAGGAATATAGGATTGATATATTGTGGGCAGTCGAGTAGTATTGTGGGAACATGTTATTCATATAAACGATCTCGTTAATTAGCAACCATAGATAATCTGGATTAACGAGTGTGATTAGTGAACTTAATAGGATTGATAAACCAACCACAACCCTTGAATTTTCACCTCCTCTATAGTAAAATCTCGTTATACACCTTAGTGTTCTTGATAATTTAGTTGTTATTTGTTTAATTTTCGCAATAGTAGATTAATAGAAAAATATCACTCTTAAATATCTTGGACAATTAATTAATTTTAGTTTGCTTAGTTAGCGATCAATCTAAGTCTCTGTGGGTTCGACATCCGACTTTTGAGTCACTTTATTACTTGTCGACCACGTATACTTGCGTGTACTTGGGGAACCAACACGCATATTCGTCTTAGCATCCGTATCTCGGCAAGACTAATCTAGTGAATATTTGGGTTTTTTACCAACATTCACTCTATATAACATTGCCGGTCTTATAGCTATTTTATAGAACTTACTTTTCACTTTGGTAGGCAACCTTTTATCACACAGCACCCTGGTAGCACTTGTATAACCATTTCAATCATCTGCTTGTAATCCTATGAGTAACATCTTGATCTTTCATTCCATTCTCTTATAACAACAAGCCTAGATATCTAAATTGTTTGCACTTTGGCATCGCCATCCCATTTAGTCTCACCTCAACTTTGTTCTTCTGATGCTGGCTAATCTTACGGTGCATGTTTCAATCTTGCTTTTACTCCTCCTAAGACCTTTATTCTATAAGGTGCTTCTCCATAGCTCAAGCTTTAGGTTTGGCACCCTCGCTAATTTCATCAATTAACACAATATCAAAAACAAATAGCACACACCAAGGAACCTCATCTCATATCATGTTGGTTAGCTCATCTATAATTAGGTTAAACAAGTAGGGGCTCAATATTGATCCTTGGTATCAATCCACTATTACAGGAAACTCCTCTGTATCTTCTACTATTGTTTTCACACTAGCGACAGCTCCTTCTCCAAACATGATCATTCCAATTCTTCCCTCTCTTAACACATCACTCTAGTGCTTGACTATACTCACTTTTTTTTTTATGGCGGTAGTGTTCGGACCAGCTTGTCACACCTCAACTAGTTGTACCGGGCATCTACTACCTTCCACTGGCACAACACACGTAACTCTATCTCTCATGGTTTAGACACACACGTACACATATAATTGAAAGATCTCCTTTATTGCACAATCTGATGATTATGGTACTTTATACATAAGGTCAAAGTACTTATTATGAAGATAAATAAGATTTCAACTAGAGCATATGCTTGACTAGATTGTTGGATTTGTGATTTGACGTTGTCACCGGAAAGAAAAAAATATGCTTGTTCTCCCTTTTATAGCTTTCAAATAGTTAAGTGGCATCCAATCCATTAATGCGCAACCTCTTCTTTGTTACTAATCATCAATCAGATAGACCAGTTCTCTCTCCTACCTTCGGTGTGCCTGTGCACCAAGTGTGTCCCAGAGAGGAAAAGTTGTTCAAGGGCAATCTATCATGTGTCTCCAAGACGAATAGCAAATACATGTCTCCCTAATAAATGAAGGGAGTAAACGACAATATTTTTCTCTCAATAAAGAGAATACACTCTTAATTCACAGGAATCAACTTTTTCATGGTATGAAGCAATAAAAGCATTTGAGACCGTAAATCAGAAGTGATAATTTGGCAATTGGAGAGCTGGGTGCGAGTTATACTGCTATATCGAGAATTTGTAGGAGAAAACTAGGAAGCTCCTATGCCTAAACCAATTCTAGGAGCCAACCATTCTCCAAAATTTCATATAAGCACTGACAGAGACCTTGACACCCAAAACAAAGAGAAGATGTATAGAACATTCATTGCAATGCTTGCTTAATTCACACGAATCATTTCATCAAGCAATCTCAAAGTATTGCTAAACTATTTCATGTTGTTGAGATATAATAGTGTGGTGTTGGAGCTACTGAGCATGTGTTCTAAGTGCTGACATTTGCATTAGGGACTTCAACCGATAGTGTCCAGTAAGCTTTATTCTGATATGCTATCGGAAAAGATCCACAAAGCAACTTTAGATTTTGCTGTATCGAAAAACTGCTCGTGCCACAATCAAAGAAAGAATAGATTTTGCTGTATCGAACAACTGATCGTGCCATAATCAAAGAACTAATGTAACGTTTGTCTCTTTTTTATGAGGAAAGAATTATTGTTCCTCCACATGGCCTCATGGAAAGGAGGTACTAGTATGTTCTTGTAAATCACTAATCCTCCTTTGTGTACATGCAAGTGTTTGAGTCTGTGTATTCCCTCTCATTTTCATTTCCTTTCACCCCGTTCTCCATCTGATTTTTCTGCAATAAGTTTCATATAGTTGCATGTTTCATCACCGGATCCTTCTGCTAGGACCGAAAAAATCAGGTGTTATATGGAAGCTAGCAAAGTAAACCTTGAACAACGATAAAGCAGATAATAAAAGAGAAATATACCAAAAGAGACACAAACATTTAACGCGGTTCGATCAATTGACATACGTCCCCGACGTAGATAAGCAATCAATTATATAAAAAAGAGAGTACAAAAATATTGAGAGAACAACCTCATGAAGAGTGAAACACAAGTGATACACTAACACTTGTCCTGTAAAGTTTTCCCCCCTAAACAAGACTCTCAAACCTCTTTTGGCTACATTGTGGATGCTAATGAATGAGAAGCAAGGATACTTAAATTTAAAGAGGTCTAAAACTTTTTCCTACAAGAAAATGACTAGCCAAATATGGAAGATTTATCATTTCCTTCTACAAGAAGGAAAATACAATTATGGTAAATATGACGCCCTTTCTTTTGAGAGATAGGAAAATCAAATATGGTAAGAAAATCAGGACAAACACCTAAAAATTCTCCCCCTTGGCCTGAATTTTCCGACAAAATAAACTTGATCCACCATCATCACATAACCTTCAACAGGTTGCATCTCCAAATCTCCACAGCAAAATTTGTCTCAACATGAGTAGCACTCTAGCCAAATTTCTCAAACAAAAATCATGATTACCGTCAAATAGGTTGCAGTTAGAACTGGACCCATCAAGATGAACTTGTCTTGAACCTTGCTCTGATCCCACTTCTTAGGACCGAAAAAATCAGGTGTCAAACGAAAGCTAGCAAAGCAAAACCTTGAACAACGATAAATCAGACAATAAAAGAGAAATATACCAAAAGAGAGGCAAACGTTCAACGTGGTTCGGTCAATTAACCTACATCCACGACGGAAATGAACAATCCACTATATAAAAGAGAGTACAAAAATATTGAGAGAACAACCTCACGAAGAGGCAAACACAAGTGACACACTAACACGTGTCCCCTAAAGTTCTCCCCCTAAACAAGACTCTCAAACCCCTTGTGGCTACATTGTGGATGCTAATGAATGAGAAGAAAGGATCCTCAATTTATAGAGGTCTAAAACCTTTTCCTAAAAGAAAAGGACTAGCTAAATATGGAAGATTTATAATTTTCTTCTACAAGAAGAAAAACCTAATTATGGTAAATATGTTGCCCTTATTGAGAGATAGAAAAACCAAATATGGTAAGAAAATCAGGACAAACACCTAATAACTTTAGGAGAACACCTAACAATTCTCCCATGGTCTTCTATAACCAAGATATCTGCTTGGGAGGACGAACCCTAAGATTTTCTCCTTACTTCCTCGTTCAACACACCACTCTTGGCATATTCCATGGCTACTTTACTTCCAAGCTGAATTTATCAAAGAAACACGAAGATTTTCCCAAGAGTCAGGTAGAGTATTAAGAAGTTAAAGTCCTTGTATCTCATCATCAAAATCAACGCCCATTCCAGACAGTTGATCAAGGACGCCCTGAAAATCATTTATGTGATCAAGGATAGGGCGCCCTCCTTGTATTTAAAGGTCATCCATTGAGCAGGAACAACTTGTTGTTCCAGGTTTTGAAGTATAAATATGTATTGGTAAAAAATAGACACTACACGTGTAATATCTTAGATGACAAAGCAATATATGTGGAGCAATGGAAGAGCGACAGCTTGATGAAAGCTTAGAAAGAGGTACTGAACAAAGAGGTACGGGGTAAAACACCCATGAGATAATTAGGAGCGGAAGCTCCAGTCTAATTGAGGAGTTTAAGAGACACAGTCAGAATGAACCAGGACAGAATAAAAGACAGATTCATAGATCTTCAGTCAATGAGCTAAACGTTACAGAATCTTCACGCAACAATTACGATTACCTATTGTAACGTTACAAATAAATATTCATTAATGTTCAATCATTAAGAAGATTAGACGTTATATTTAGAAATTCCTTATAAAAGGGAGTAAGATCTCACTTGTAGAGACACGTTCAAACCACTATTGACATAAACTTACTTTTATGTTATCTTATTGCTTTCTTATTTACAAGTCTAAATCCTATTATTAGCTAATCTATTTGGTTATCAGAAGCCCCAGTACTTCTTAAAATAGCTTTGACTAAGAATCCAATTCTTTGGTTAAAAAAATTGGTTCCATTATCGGGAAATCTGTTAATCTTTGTTTTTTCTCGAATAACCTTATCGAATCATGTCGAATACCAACGACAACAACCAACAAACAACTGGAACTCCAGTTCCATCGCCTCAGGTATCCCCACGAGGTTCAAGGGACAACTCCCTGGAAAGATATACAACTCACAACAATGATCAAATTGGAAACGAGCAAACAGGAGAACAAGACCGTGTGAAGCAGTTGGTTGGTGAATATGTGAGTGAAGCTCTTCAATATTTCATGAGGGGGCTACCAACTGTGTCGCCCACGCCTCCTCCAAACAACACCGCGACTGTAGAAAATCCACAATCTAGACTAGCAAATTCAGGAAGTAGAGGCACTCTAAATGAATCACTTAGAGGAAGACTAGGTATGTCTAATAATTTAGATTTACAATCTTTAATACTAACCTTGCAGAAACAGGTGAAGGAACAAAATGATCGCATCGAGCAAATTCTGGAGTACCACTTGTCATCAAGGGTATTGATATTGATAAATACTCTCAACAACCCTGGAAGCCAAGTGCAGCACCTTTACCGATTCCCAAGAAATTCAAAATGTCTGACGTACCAAAGTACGATGGGATAACTGATCCACGTGATCATGTTACTGCTTTCACCATAGGAGTAAAACGCAACGACCTGACTAAGCAAGAAATTAAATCTGTGTTGGTCAAAAAGTTTGGAGAGACATTCATCAAAAGAGCATTAACATGGTATTCTCGATTGCCCGAAAATTCTATTGATTCTTTTGTTGAGCTTACACATTTGTTTATAAAAGCACATTCCGGTGCACAAAAAGTGGAAAAGAGAATGGAAGATATATTCAATATAAAACAAGGAGATACGGAGTTGCTTCGTGAATTCGTAGACAGGTTTCAACGTGAAAGGATGCTTCTACCAAGAGTACCTGACAATTGGGCAGCTATGGCCTTTGCAAGTAATTTGAACGATAAAAGCTCTGAAGCCACGAGGAGACTCAAAGAGAGCTTGAGAGAGTTCCCAGCTACGACATGGAACGATGTTTATAACAGGTACAGCACCAAATTACGAATTGAGGAAGATATTATTCCCAATCAAAAGCAGAAGAAGGGATGAGTTCTAGACGCTCCGAATCAGAAAGAAGAATTGGCAAAAACAGGTATGATCCATACATGGGACCTTCGGGACGAGAGGATCGTTCCAAATTTGAAAAGCCACGGTCTGATCATAGACCGTCGAATAAAGATTCGAGCTCATTATCATCAAGATCCAGAAAGGATCGAGATGAGCGACACAGAGGTAATACAAGAATTGGAGATTACAATTTCAATGTAACTACTTCCGAATTAATTACAGTATTAAGAAATATGGGTGAAAAGTTCGATGGCCCAAAGAAATGAGATCAAATCCAAACAGAAGGAA
Source organism: Nicotiana knightiana (assembly GCA_005239525.1). NCBI lineage: Eukaryota > Viridiplantae > Streptophyta > Magnoliopsida > Solanales > Solanaceae > Nicotiana > Nicotiana knightiana. Next base: position 91,007 of record ML386139.1, read on the forward strand.
CCCAGACTTCTAGTGTGAATTTCACAATGATCATGGGCACAAAACATCAAATTGTAGATTATTGCAATGTGAGGTAGAACATTTATTAAAACAAGGTTATCTAACAGAATTGTTTAGTGAAAAAGGTAAATACGCATATATGAAGAATAGGCAGGAGCCCCCAAAACCACCATCTCCGAAGAGAACTGTAAATGTGATAAATGAAGGAGAGGAGGTAAATGGTGTAACTGATACTTTAGCAAGAAGGATACCAAGTTCACAGTGACCCACGGGAAACGGACTCGTGAGACTTTGGAGGCTGACAGCATCTCATTCGACGACTCAGATGCTGATGGACTACTACTTTCACATAATGATGCACTGGTAATATCTCTACTTATACATGACAATAACGTAAAAAGAGTATTGATTGATCCAGGTAGCTCAGCCAATATTATTTTGCTGAGGGTTGTGGAAGAGATGTTAATGGGGGACCGTGTAATTCCAAAAGCACGTTCCTTGTCCGGATTCGACAACTCTACTGTCATAACAAAAGGAGAAATTGAGCTTAATACCTATGCAGAAGGCGTCGTCAAGGAAACAAAATTTCAAGTTATAGATACAGATATGGCTTATAATGTAATCATGGGGAGACCATGGATCCATGACATGGATGCAGTACCATCCACCCTGCATCAGGTAATCAAATTCCCTTCCAGATGGGGAATCCAACAAATTCAAGGTGATCAGCAGACTTCAAGAAACATCAACTTAGTGATGCATTCCAATAAAAAAGAAATAGCAGAGGAATCAAAAGATGAGGGAGCAACTCGAATAGACACGGAAGAAAATGATAAAGACATTGTGAATCAAATCACCATGGATGTCACATCAAGACATACAGACATGGATTCCAGACCTGATGTTATTTAAGAACCAGAAGAGAATGAAAATATCAAGACAACGGCTGAGGAGCTCGAAGCTGTTCCACTGTTCGAGCTTAAGCCTGAGCACAAAATCCACATAGGAGCAAGGCTAAGCCCGACCAGAAGAGGTAAGTTAATTGAATATTTAAAAGCTAATGTAGATTGTTTTGCTTGGTCCCATTCAGATATGACAGGTATACCCCCAGAAGTGATGACTCATAAACTAAATGAAGACCCGTCCTTCGTACCTGTCAAGCTAAAGAAAAGAAAGCAGGGATCGTTCAAGAATCAAGTGATTGATGAAGAGGTACAGAAACTCTTAAAAATCGGTTCAATACGTGAGGTAAAATATCCTAATTAGTTAGCTAATATCGTAGTGGTACCTAATAAGAACGGTAAATGGAGAGTATGCGTAGATTATACGGATTTGAATAAAGCATGCCCAAAAGACTCATTTCCATTACCGCACATAGATCAAATAATTGATGCCACTACAGGTCATGAATTATTAAGCTTTCTAGATGCATATTCTGGTTACAATCAGATAAAATGGACCCCTCAGACGAGGAAAAAACCTCCTTTATTACAAACAGGGGGACTTATTGTTACAAAGTCATGCCTTTTGGCTTGAAAAATGCTGGAGCCACGTATCAAAGGCTAGTGACCAAGATGTTCCAGGAACATCTGGGGAAAACAATGGAGGTGTACATTGATGACATGTTGGTAAAGTCAACGAAGGCAGAAGATCATTTCCAACATCTCTCAACTACTTTCAAGATCCTCTGCAGGTATAACATGAAGTTAAATTCAGAAAAATGCGCCTTTGGCATCGAATCAGGTAAATTTTTGGGTTTTCTCTTATCTAATAGAGGCATTGAAGTAAATCTTGCTCAAACTAAAGCTATTGAAGAAATACCTTATGTACGAACGAGAAAAAAAAGAAGTTCAAAGATTAACAGGTAGGATTGCAGCTTTAGGAAGATTCATCTCCAGATCTTCAGAGAAGAGTTTTAAATTATTCTCAGTACTAAAGAAGCAGAATCAGTTCGAACGGACTGAAGAATGTCAACAAGCTCTTAAAGACTTGAAGGCTTATATATCGAATCTCCCACTACTGTCTAAACTAAAGGAAGGGGAAAGGTTATAAATTTATCTTGATGTGGCAGAAATAGCTGTAAGTGCAGTCCTGGTAAGGGAGGACAAAGGTAAGCAATCTCATATCTACTATGTAAGTAAGTCCTTACTAGATGCTGAAACTAGATATCCTCATCTAGAAAAATTAACCTTGGCTCTAATCATGGCAGCTAGAAAATTAAGACTGTACTTTTAGTGTCACCCAATTACTATTGTAACTTCATATCCTTTGATAAATATTTGAAAAGCAAGAACTGTCAGGTAGACTGGCTAAATGGGCAATAGAACTAAGCGAATATGGCATAGTCTATCAACCTAGGGCTGCAATAAAGTCTCAAGTTTTAACCGATTTTGTCGCAGATTTTAACACTAGCTTAATTCCTGAAGTAGAAAAAGAGTTACAAATCTTTACCGGAGCTAATCCAGGAATATGGACTCTATTCACCGACGGCTCTTCTAATATCTAAGGAGTCGGGTTGGGAATTGTTTTAATACCACCTTCGGATGAAAAGATAAGGCAAGCTATTAAATGTTATCCCATTACTAACAATGAAGCAGAGTACGAAGTTGTCATTGCAGGACTCGAATTAGCACGAGAACTCTCAATTGAGCAGATCGTGATCAAAACTGACTCTCAACTAGTGGTGAACTAGATGCTGAGGACTTATACTGCTAGAGAGACTCGAATGCAACAGTATGTGGAAAATGCACGAGTCCTGGTGAAGCAGTTCCAGTCATGGAAGATTATGCAAGTACCTAGAGAGGAAAACTCAGAAGCGGATGCGTTAGCTAATCTTGCAGCAGTTACCGATGTAACGAATAAAGACAATGCTATTGTAATACACTTATTTCATTCAGCAATTGACCAGGACAAGAATGAGGTAACATTTAATAATCTAACCTAGATTGGAGAAACGAAATTGTAATTTTTTTGCAGAATGGTACCGTGCCTCAAGATAAGAAAGAAGCTCAAGAACTTCACCGAAAAGCTGCACAGTACTGCCTAGTTCGTGACACTCTGTATCGCAAAATGTTTGGAGGTCCCCTAGCAAGGTGCCTTGGACCAAACCAAACTGAGTACGTGATGAAAGAAGTACATGAAGGACATTGTGGGAACCACGGAGGTGCAAGGTCCTTAGTCAAAACCCTAATCAGAGTAGGTTACTATTGGCCTAAGATGGAAGAAGACGCTGAAGATTTCGTAGCTAAATGTGATAAATGTCAGCGATATGCTAACAATATGCATCAGCCCGCAGAATTACTACACCCGGTTGTATCACCTTAGCCATTTATGAAATGGGGAATGGATATAGTAGGACCTCTACCCCCAGCCAGAGGAAATGTACGATTTTTACTTGTATTAACATATTATATCTCAAAATGGGTGGAGGCAGATGCTTTTAAACAGGTGCGAGAAAAAGAAATGAAAATTTTCATATTGCGAAACATTATATGTCGTTTTGGTGTACCAAAGGAAATTGTATATAACAATGGCCCACAATTCATAGGCTCTCAAATCGTAGAATTCTTCCAAAGCTGGCAAATCAAACAAACCACTGCTTCACCATATCATCCCGTGGCTAACGGGCAAGCTGAGTCAGCAAATAAAATCATTGTTAACAATCTGAATTGAAGAACTACCGGCAGTATTCTGGGCTTACAGAACTACTGCAAAGACAGCCACGGGAGAAACCTCATTCGCGCTTGTTTATGGATCAGAAGCTCTAATACCAGTGGAAATTGGTGAACCGAGCATGAGATTCACATCAGCAACAGAAGAAATAAACAATGACGAGTTGAGAACAAATCTGGATTTACTCGAGCAAACGAGAGAAGCTGCTTTAATACGCATGGCAGCTCAAAAGCAAATCATAGAGCGATATTACAATAGAAAAGCTCACCTCAGATATTTTAAAATTGGAGACTTTGTCCTTAAGAAAGTTTTTCAATCGACAAAGGAGGCTGGAGCAGGAAAATTAAATTCAAATTGGGAAGGACCCTACAAAGTGCGTGGTATTGCTGGAAAAGGTGGTTATGAGCTGGAAACCATGGATGGCAGAATTTTACCAACAAGTTGGAATGATGTTCACTTGAAGAAATATTACTTCTAAGGAAAAGGAATACCCATGGTCAGGTATCATTACGTTCAATTTTATTTAGAACAGTTAAAATTATACTAACCTTTTTAGATGATAGGCAAAAAGCCAACCCATAACCAGATAATGATATTAGACCTGAATAGACACGAGGAAAAAACTGAATTCCCAGTCTAGGGTTACATCTTTCTGATGGACGTTTCAAAGGGTTAAGCAGTCATCATCTAAACTATATACCTTCGAGTCCGGTATGTTTTTCCTTTTCAGGAAAAGAACCACAAGAAAGGAATAGTCAAGTGCTCGAGATTTCATTCTTCAAAGCTCAAACACTTGGGGGACTATCCAGTATGGAGGAGGCAAAGAAGACCATCAAAAGATTCAAAGTTCAAGCCTGAAGATCCATTTTTTCCAACAAATCAAAATTTATGAGCGGAATCAAATAGCCAAAGACAAAAACACAAAGCGTGATTCAGAAACCTACAAAGAACATACTCGTAAATATAAACGAATGTTTAGGTTAAAGGCAGAATTTAGTTACGGGAAGAAATTCATACCCCCGTTTTTATTCAAAACCTGTTGTAAAAGAAAACAGTTACGAAAGAGTCATATACGATGCTCAAACACATGTAAAATGTTAGGAAAATTCGAATAATATAAAGACTTTCTGCAAAACATTATTCGGAAAAAACATGTGAATCCATATCTCTCTTTTGTATGTTTACACCATTATGAAGTTGAGACATCTTCTTCATTAAGTGTCGTTCATAAAAGGGCGATCTTTTATAAATCGTGCTTATTTCAAAAAGACACGAAATACTGAAGCATTTTTTAATGCAAAATTAAATACCAAAGGGGTAAAACAAAAACCCGAACGTAAAGCATGCAAACACTTAAGAGTAAAACGAAAACTCGAAAAAACACAAGTCATGCTAAGAAATATAAATATTAATATTATATAATGGTAAAAACTAAGTATTAACTTAGTTTAAACCAAATTTGTTTATACAAAGTTGCCCCTAAGTTGTCATTGGGGACTTACTAAACCAAACTTCACCCCCAAATGGGACCGGGGGTAACCACCAATTGTTCCAAAANAGAGTAAAACGAAAACTCGAAAAAACACAAGTCATGCTAAGAAATATTAATATTAATATTAATATTATGTAAAAACTAAGTATTAACTTAGTTTAAACCAAAAGTGTTTGTACAAAGTTTCCCCTAAGTTGTCATTGGGAACTTACTAAACCAAACTTCACCCCCAAATCGGACCGGGGGTAACCACCAATTTTTCCAAAAAAGAAAAGGAGAGGGGTTGATAAACACTTTCACTAGACACTAGGAGGATTATCTTCATCAACAGAAGGAGCATCTTGAGATGGCAAGGGTTGGGCAGCAAATTCATCAGGCACGATCTCATCACCCACTGGAACTTCAACCTCAGGTGATGAAAAACTTTGACTCTGCCGAGACCTTTCCATTGTCTCCTTAGTTTTGGCAATTTCAGCTCGTAAGTCAAAGTTTTTTTGGCCCACTTCCATTAATGTATCAAGCCGCATCAACAGTTGTCTTATCCTCAAGATACTCATAATCTTTCTCTCGTTGTTCAATATCGTCACTCAGCTCATCTCTTTCAACCACGATAGCATCATAAGAAGCATGCAAAGGGGCAAGAGATCTTTCCAGAAACTGAATCTTGTTTGAACATTCACGGAGGTCCTCTTGGGTCTGAGTAAGTGATTGCACAAGTTCACCAGCATAAGCCTCCTTCTGGTTTAGCAAATCTTTCAAGCTTCTTATTTCTTCCACGAGAAAGTTGTTCTGCAAATGAGGATTCTAGGATGTTCTTATCCTTGTCTGCTTGATTCGACAAAGCCTTCTCAATGGCTAATTATGCTTCTATCACTCTAACTTGCTTCTCTAAGGTGCACTTTTCCTCTTCTACTACTTCCATATCAAGTTGAAGGCTCTCAAATTGTTCCTTCCGGTTATCTGCCTCGGTATGGTGGTCATTCCTTAACTGCTCCGTATGTACGATCCTTTTCATCAACTCTATACCAATGAGATTGATCTACACAAAAAAGGAAAATTAGATACGGCAAAGGCTAGTGTTAAGAAGAAATAACAGGAAGGTTACCTTCAAAGATGAGTGTGCAATCTCATTCATCCACTTAAGGAGCTATGACTTTCCAATTTTGACTTTTCAACCGGGCCAATCAAAGGCTTCAACCTCACATCTACCTGGCCTGATTTCTTTAAGAGGCTACCTTCCGTAGGAACCTCGATCATAATTCGTTTCATCTCCCCATTGCTAGAAGACTTTACTTCAATAATACAAGGCACGGTAGTAGGGGTAGATGAAGGAGCCACGGGTGTCACAGACAGGGAAGCAGAAATAGCAACAGGCACGGCGGACTGAAGTTCCACTGGAGCAGAAGGAGGAAAGATGGCAAGAGGTGTCTCCTCTAAAATTGAGCCAAAACCTTGATGGAACAATTGCTGAACTGACTCAGTGGCTGCAGAAGGAGTTTCCTCCTCCGAGTATGCAGGGGTAGAATGATCGGGCTCAAGCACGGAAGATGGACCAGTAAGGGGAGCAGATTCGTCATCAGACATGACTCTTCTTCTTGCTTGTGGCCTACGAACCAATGAGCCTTCCTCCTGCTCCTCCTCATCTTCTAAGGTTTGAGTCCTATCCACTTTCCTTTTTGATGAAGAAGAATTTAAGATAATTTCTTGAGCCTTGGCCAAAGAGATCTTTGAAGCAGTTATAGCAGCAGCGGTGACACCACGAGCGGGAAACCCTAACAAACAAAAGGGATTAGAGAAGTTCAAAAAAGAGAGAAAAGGGAAATGTAAAAAAAAAACCTACCATGGGTTTTTACTTTCCAACCAAACCTTGCAGAAAGGTATTTCCAAGAACGTTCTTCCATTGGAGAGATCAACAATAATATTTCTACCCAACCACGGAAACCGGAAATCTCCTTGAAGGTTCCCATGATTGCTGGAAAAAGACAAATATAGTCATGTTACTGAACATCTATCAAGAATAAAGAAATAAGTGAGTAAACAAAAACTTACGTGCAAAGTTCCACTTCTCAGGGAAGGGTAAATTTTCTTCAACTACTAATCCACCTGTAGGGGAAGCAACAAACTTGGCATACCAACCTCTATCTTTATCATCATCAGGATTGACTAAAACTCTATTAATCTTAGCCACAAGAGTAAAGATTCCTTGGCGGAATAACTTGGGAGAGTAGAGGTGAATAAGATGATAAAAGTAAAAGAAAGTGAAGCTAAGTTAGCCAAATATATGAGGCATTCTACTTCCCTCAAGACGATAGGACCGATTTTTCCCAAACACACGTTAAAAAATTGGCAAAACTCTATAATGACAGGGTCGATGGAAGGCTTGAAACCCAAAGTAAAAGGGTAGGTATATACAAAAGAATAGCCTTCTTTGTAAGAAGTTATCCTTTGATTTTCATTGGGGACCAAGACCGGGAAATCAAATTTCCAATAACAGTCTATGCGCACAAGAGAATCAAAACCTCAGTAATTTGAGTAGGGTAAAGATCACTGCGATCATGAGATGTCATGGAAGAAAGTTGTTTTCTTATGGCTTCACTGTCATTTACGAAAGAAAATTCAGCGGGTACAATCTCATCTACCTTTGGTTCGCGAAGTGGTTCACTGGACTCTCTAGTCCTAGAAGAATATCTAGAAGCTCTAGCCCTAGAAGAAGATGGAGTAAAAATAACCCTAGAAGTTGGTGGGGGAGTAATGTTACGTTGAGAAGAAGAAGACCCTCTAGAAGGTGTTGAGCCCAACTCCTTAATCTACCGCCCCTCCTACTCCGGATCGGAGCAGAAGAAGGAGATAGTTTATCGACTATTATTACTTTTTGGGGGTCTTGGTTTAAAGAAGACATATTTGCATGGAAGAAGGACTTGCAAGCAGCAAAAGAAAGTTAGAATTTTTTCGTAGAAGAAAAGGTCAAAAATGGATATATATACACGAAGGCAACCATCCTAAAATAGAAAGATACTGATGTGAAAGTCATTATTAAAACTGTCACTTCATGACTGATGCAGCCGCAAAAAGACCTAAAGTGCACTGATGAATTACAGAACCAATCTGGAATCACCACGTGGCATGTGCATTTAATAGAAGTGACAAGTGACACGTACGTTCAGAGACAGATGCAATGGTACGAGTAAAACGGAGGTAAAAAATTTCCGCCATAAATGAGTATCCACTTACCAAATATTCAAGTGATAAATAAATGGTAAGTGGGGGAACTATATGTATTGGTAAAAAATAGACATTACATGTGTAATATCTTGGATGACAAAGCAATATACGTGGAGCAATGGAAGAGTGACAACTGGATGAAAGCTTAGAAAAAGGTACGGAACAAAGAGGTACGGGGTAAAAAAACCCACGAGATAATTAGAAGCGGAAGCTCCAGTCTAATTGAGGATTTTAAGAGACACGGACAGAATGAACCAAGGTAGAATAAAGGACAGATTCATAGATCTTCAATCAATGATCTAAACATTACAGAATCTTCACGCAACAGTTACGATTACCTATTGTAACGTTACATTAATGATATAAATATTCATTAATGCTCAATCATTAAGAAGAGTAGACGTTATATTAAGATATTCTGTATAAAAGGGAGTAAGATCTCACTTGTAGAGACACGTTCGAACCACTACTGAAATAAACTTACTTTTATGCTATCTTATTGCTTTCTTATTTACAAGTCTAAATCCTATTATTAGCAAATCTCTTTGGTTATCAGAATCCCGAGTACTTCTTAAAATAGCTTTGACTAAGAATCCAATTCTTTGGTTAAACAAAAGAGTCTCTAGATTTTCTCACAATGATCTCGCATGTGCCTCATTCACAATATGTTTGCGGACATTATCTTCAATCCATTATCGTATATACCCACATACTTAATGGTGCTTTAAATCCCAATCTTCATCAGATATAGTGTCGGGTTTATGAGCTGCAAAAACTGGTAGATGCATCTTCTTCACGAACAACAAATCTTTCATCTTGCTTCTCCAAACATTATAATATCTCCCATTTAAACATACCATCTTGCTCATATTCGCCTCGATTCCGTAAAAACTCGGATAAATAACCAACGCTCTGATACCACTGTTATGTCATGGAAGAGGCAAACCCGAAAATAAAAAAAGATAAAGAACACCGACTTCTTACGTGGAAAACCCTTCAAATCGAAGGTCAAAACCACAAGATCACAAAGATCCAAAAAGCTTCACTATAACAATAAGAGCAACAATAGAAACTAGTGCAACAACAAATCAATTGAAGAAGGAGGAGAAGTCACAAAAATGGAATTGTTGTTAGGGGCTCGAAATAAGATACTACGGGTCTCCATATACGATCTCCACCGTTCAAATCAAAGACCAAGATATTAGGACCGAAAAAACCAGGTGTCATACGGAAGCTATCAAAGCAAACCTTGAACAATGATAAATCAGACAATAAAAGAGAAATATACCAAAGAGACACAAATATTTAACGTGGTTCGGTCAATTGGCCTATGTCCACTGCGGAGATGAGCAATCCACTATATAAAAGAGATTACAAAAATATTGAGAGAACAACCTCACGAAGAGGCAAACACAAGTGACACACTAACACTTGTCCCGTAAAGTTCTCCTCCTAAACAAGACTCTCAAACCCCTTATGGCTACCTTGTGGATGCTAATGTATGTCTAACAGCCCATCCCGCTAGTGATACTGTTCGCTCTGGGCCTAGGCTCTCACGGGTATAAAATGTGTCACTAGGGTCTAAGGCTTGTTAACTTATATACCCAGCATCTCTCTTGTGTTTTGCCGATGTGGGACTCTGTCTAAAGTCTGGGGTGTTACATATACCCCCTCTTATGTACTCAACATCCTCGCTGAGGTTTGCCCCATCGCATGGAATTTTCCTAGACTCAGCACTGAGGTTTGCCCCGCCTAACCGGAATTTTCCTAAACTCAGTTAAACTCTAACCCACCATCAGCAAGGCTGACACAAAAGTGGCCAAACACTAATTACTGCTCAAAAGTATTTTTAAAATTAATTAGCCAAACACAAATAATTCTCACCAAAAGTACTTTTTTCAAAAGCACTTTTGAAAAAAACACTTCTCAAAATAAGCAAATTTTAGAAACTTAGCCAAATATGCTATAGGTTGGAAAAAAAGCCATTTTCAAGCTAAATGTGCAGCTCTAGTGTTTAAAAATCTCTTACTAGCTTTGAAGCAAAACTGCATTGTCACAAAGTTGAGCATTTTAAGCAGTTTACAATCTGCCGTAGAAATGTAAATGGAGGATTTAGAGGTTGAATGGGTGCAAAGTTTATTTAGATTAATAACCATAATGATGCTTTACTTGTAATAGCCATCTGGAGCATGAGGCTTTCAAAGTTTAGTAAATGAAATAAGAAGTCATTTGTTATAGGCAAAATACATAAAGAAACACCTAAAGTTGGCCTCAGATGTCTATCTCACGCTTCAACTTACCAGGTGACCATTTGGACACTTATGTTGGCTTAAGTGAGCCTCGTACACACGTGGATCCAACAAGTATGTCGTGTGTAATACGTATGCGAATGACATGTCAGATGGACAAATAAAAATGCATCAACTGTAATTTTAAAACTAAAAAAGGAAAAAAAAAACTTTAACTAAAAAAGGAAAAAGAAAAAGAAAACCCTTAATAAGCCACTCCTTTCCGCAACCCCCCTTCCCCCTCAAAAAAGCCAATCTATTTCTTCTTCATCCAAACTAAATCAGTATACAGCTCTTCAGGACATCTCCAACCTTTACCTCCATTTTGGTCCCGAAAATGGGGATTTTCCCATCTTGGGGACAACTTTACTCCAACCATTTCCCCATTTTTCCCCCAAAAGAGAATATTCTTTTTTATATTCTTCTATCTCTTCTATATTATATTATTATATTTTATTTCAATTTTATTTTTTAATTTCCATTAAACAAATTCCATCTTTTATTTTCATTATTTGTAATTTTCAATAAAACAATTTCATAAAATTTTAAATAATATAATTTGTAAGCAACTATTATAGATTAACTAATAATTCAAATAAAAGTGAAATCATTGCGATACAAGATTAATTAAATACATATTACATAACGATAAAATTCATTCGAAATACTACATATGTCACGACCCAAATTCCATTGTAGGTCGTGATGGCGCCCAACACTGCTGTTAGGCAAGCCATCATTGATCAACTAGTGAGTTCTCATTTATTTTATTAACAATCCCAACATTTACTTAACTTAAATTTATAAAAAACCAATAATTAACAAATTTATAAGGCAACTGAAACGGCAACGACTAAAGGAGATCATAATTATAGGAATACAACAAAAAATCAAGTCTACTAATAAGTGCCAAGGATCTAGTGTCACAAGTGTGTGGGAATCTAGTAGAATATACAAAATATAACTACCCTACTGCCCGAAATAGAATAGACAGTAAATAACAAAAGAGAGACTCCAACATGCTGCTGAACGGCATCTGAAGGGGCAGCTCACCGTGGAATCTCGGTCAAGTATCGGGAACGTGCACCGAACGGATTGCTAGATGCACCTGCCTTAGATCCTGTACAATTAAGTACAAAAGCGTAGTATGAGTAAAAAATATGTACCCAGTAAGTATCCGGTCTAACCTCGAAGAAGTAGTGACGAGGGGTCGACTTGACACTTACTAGGGCAAAAATGTAATATAATTAAGTGTGACGCTAAGCATGGATGTTGTGAATACATAACAGTAATAACAAGAATGACAAGTCCTTTCATAAATATAATTTATGTTTCCCTCATGTCAGTTGACAATTTATATTTCAAGGTATTTAAATCAGTTCAAATCACCAAAGTACCAAGCAAATAATGTTGAGGTCATATGGCCTGATCCAACAAGAAAATAAAATGTGCACTGCTGGAGGGTCGAACGACGAGAACTATAGATGCATCTATTACCCCGCTCGCGAATCATACATGCAACGCGGTCAAATACAAATAAACACATCAAAAAGTCAATCAATAATTCATCAAGAAAGCAATTACCCAAAGAAATGTCAACTTCTCTTCAACGGTCAAGAAAAATGATGTTTAACCCTTTAGAAATTCATTTACCAAGTTCGATATGGTTTAAGCAATTTAGTTTGACAATAAAGTTTCAAGTATGGCAAGTAAAGCATGCTTTTGGGTCCTAGACTACCCAGACTTAAGCATAATAGTAGCTGCACACGGACTCTGGTCTCCTCGTGCGTACGTAGCCCCCACAATTAGAAACACATATCCAATTTATATTTCAAGGCATTTAAAGCAGTTCAAATCACCAAAAGTACCAAGCAAATAATGATGAGGTCGTACGGCCTAATCCAACAAGAAAATAAAATGTGCACTGCCGGAGGGTCGAACGGCGCGAATCATAGATGCATCTATTACCCCGCTCGCGAATCATACATGCAACGCGGTAATTCATCAAAAAATCAATTACCCAAAGAAATGTCAACTTCTCTTCAACGGTCAAGAAAAATGATGTTTAACCCTTTAGAAATTCATTTACCAAGTTCGATACGATTTAAGCAATTTAGTTTGACAATAAAGTTTCAAGTATGGCAAGTAAAGCATGCTTTTGAGTCTTAGACTATCCGGACTTAAGCATAATAGTAGCTGCACACAGACTCTCTTCACCTCGTGCGTACGTATCCCCCACAACTAGAAACACATATCCAATTATTTCACCTATGGGGATAATTCCCTCTTACAAGGTTAGAAAGGAGACTTACTTTACTCCCAAAGCCTACTTCCGAGCTCAAGAATGCGCTTAAACCCTCAAACCAGAGTCGGACAATCCAAAACTATTCAAATAGGGTAAAAACTAATCAATATAGGCTCCAAAGTTCATACTTCCACTATTAGAGTGATTACCCAACCCAAATTAAAAGATTCCTAAAATTCACCGCCGGGCCCACATGCCCGGATTCCGAAAATTTTCGAAGACAATCGTTACCCATAACCTTAGGACCAAGAATATGTTATTTTTACTAGATTCCATAACAAATTTCGTGGTTAAATATTATTTTTATCAAAACCCTAGGTTTACTCTAAATCAATAATTTTCATTAATTTACATGTTGTAATCTACCCATAAACTATGTATTAAACTCATATTATGTAGAAATTACTTACCTTACAAAGCTAGGTGGAAATATCCCCTTTTGAAACTCCCAAATCGCCCAAGAATGGAGTGAAGTGAGTCAAAAATGACAAACTCCCGTATTAAATAAAGGCCACTGCCTTCAGCGGTTTTCGCACTTGCGGTGCGTCGACCGCACCTACGGTCTCACTTCTGCGGACCATTGTCCACATCTATGGAAAGGGGATGGACCGTCTAGGACCGCACCTGCGGACAGGTGATCGTGCATGCTATTCCACTTCTGCCGAAGAGGGTCGTATCTGCGGAACCTGGGATCCGCTCTTGGGTCGCATCTGCGCAGCTTCGCCCGCACCTGCGAGCTCGCACTTGTGGCTGCCCAACCGCAGGTGCGATCACACCAGAACTGGTGCACCATTAGCTCATTTTGAGCTTAAACTCGACTCGCCCGACGTCCGAATGGAATCCAGGGCCCTCGAGGCCCCGTCCAAACATACCAACAAGTTTAAAATCATAAAACTGACTCGCCCGAACCTTCGGAACGCCCGAAACAACATTAAAACTAAAAATCACACTCTAAAACTAATTGAATCAAACTTATAAACTTTAAGTTCTTCAATCTACTTCCAACGTGCCGAAACGTACTTATACTACTCGGAATGATACCAAATTTTGCGTGCAAGTCTTAAATGAAATTACGGAACTATTCTTGGTCCCGAAATTTTGTTTGGACCTCGATATCACCAAAATGCGTTCCAAACCAAATTATAGAACTTCTAAAACCTTCAAGAATCCAACTCACACTATTTGGCACCGAAACGCTCCCGGGTCATCCGAAAGCCCCTCCGAGCATATGCCCAAGTCCGAAATCATCATACGAACCTATTAGAACCGTCAAATCCCGATTCCGATGCCGTTTACTAAAAATGTTGACCGAAGTCAAACTTGGCCTTTTAAGCCAACCTTAAGGAACCAAGTGTTCCGATTTCAACTCAGACTCTTTCAAATCCCGAACCAACCATCCCCGCAAGTCATAAATCAGTAAAGTAAGTACGGGAAGTCTTAATTAGGGGTATGGAGTTCTAGAAATCAAAACAACCGGTTGGATTGTTACAACATAAATATTCAACTTCAACCTCTAGTATTCTCCATAAAGTATCTATTGATGCATTACGAAGTACAAAAAGAGCATCGTTGTCCTTAATTCTTCTATGTCGAGCTAAAAATTCTTGAAATAGTTTATTTGTATTTATATTTACTTACTATTTTTTTTAATTTTTTATTTAATATTGCAGCTTACACAAGCAAAAGTTTACTTATGCAAGATCTGAACTTCAAAAAGGGTTTTAAATTTGATCATGTGTGGGCTATAATAAAGGATTTTTGGAAGTTTAACGATGGCGATTTTGGAAGAAAAAAAAAATAAGAAAGCAAGATGCTAATATATCATCGGAGTCTGAGAATTCTACCACTGGTTCACCCTATCTATCATCTCATAACTTATCAACATTTTCACTAAATTTAAATGAGGATGTTGCAGATGATTCCACATCATCATAACGGCCTAGTGGGGTGAAGAAAGCAAAAATAAAGAGAAAAATTGATGAAGATTATCTGAAGACAATCCAATCAAAAAATAATCGGATGGTTGAGATGATGAATAATGCAACCAAGACAAAAAAAGAAGTTTTGACTGTTCAAAAAGAAAAACTAAGAGTAAAAGAAATGAAAGAAGAAAATAAAGTTTTAATAATGGATGTGGATTCTATTGTTGATCCGACTCGTCATGAATTATGCGACAAGAACAACAACGAATAATGTATAAAAGAAGTCAACAATATCCACAGTCACAACCACAACAATCCTCGGCCCCATTCACTCAATACTATAATGATTTTGGTGTATCTGGAAACGACATACCTCCCTACTAAGTTATTATACTATTTACCGTAGTTTCAATTTTTATGTATTTTCAGTTTTCACTTTTCAATTTTAGAAACATCTAATATTTTATATTGGCACCTTTCAATTTTTGCAACATCTAATATTTTATATTTGCATCATTCATTTTTTGAGATTATTATATATTTTTGTACAATTATAACTTATAATAAAATTAACTTACAATTTTACATAAAAATAATAAATGTACGAAAATTAATTTATCAAAATTATATGTCAAAGTTAAGATGTAAAATTAATATTATAAAGATATTACATAAACATAATTAGGTATATATAAAAAGATGAATTAAAAGAGTTAAATAATAAAATATGCATGAATAGTAATGAGGGAGATTGTTCCCATATTTGGAAGAGCACCATTTATCCCTCATTTTTGGGGCAAAAATGGGAGAGGTTGGAGCTCCATTATGAGAAATGGGGAGGATTGGAGATCACCTCAATCTTAAAATTCGTTTCTTATTTATCCAGTTCAACGAGCCATTTACCCCGTTTCTTCCTCTTTTCATTATTGAACCCGTTAATGCCTATGATTTTATGGTAATTTCTTCACTAAAATTAAGTTGGATTTTTTAAACTCAAAAAGAATATCAAGAAATTGGGTTGTGGTGGCCAATTTCAATCTGAATTTTTTAATCGCTTCTCTTAAATTAGCTAAAAGAAATAGAGTTTTGGTGGCCAACTATTCATCTTCACCAGAAATTAAGCTCTCCACCGAGGACCCCTCCCCCGATCCCCGTTCCCCTTTTTCTTCTTCTTCACCTTCGTCAACGGGGTGATAGTAAATAATGGTGGCTGTTCTAGAAATTAATAGTTGTATGGAGTGTAGGATGGTATTCAAAAGGATGTAATAAGAGGGTGGTGAATATTAGTGGTCTGGTGGTTTACAATGGTGGTCTTTCGGTGGAGAAAAATAGAGATAGAAGAAGCTGGTACCGGCGTCTCCAGTAACAACAATTGCGACGGAAGTGCTGGTTTTGGCGGCGATTCTCGCGTGGGGCTTGACCTTCTTCCTCTAATGGTATTCCCAGATTGAGTTGCTTGAGAAAAGAAAAAGAAAAATATATTTTTTCTTAAGGTTTCACGCGCTTAAAAACAGGTGAAACACACTTATTTTGCCAAGCATGAGGAGTATACGAGGCTCATTATGAAGATATAGTCAAACTGAGCTGCTGGAAAGAGTGTAAAAGTCAATTAAAGTTTGATTATGAAGATGATAGCACATTGAATTAGTTTTTGTGAGGCCCATCTGATAAGGAAAGAATTAGTGATAAGGAAAGAATTAGAGTTTAATTAGGAATGCGTAATATTTTCCTTATTACCTTGTATATTTATTTTCCTTGTTTAGGTCTTGGTCTCCTATTAGGTTTAGGCTTTCTTCTCCTATTAGGTTTAGGTTTTCTCTTATTTCTCTAACTTCTTTGTCTATAAATACTTGTGGAATTAATGAGAAGAGCAAGAGTTTTTCCTCCAATATTGTTCTTTGTCTTCCGCATCAAATCTTTCATGGTATCAGAGCCATAGTCTTTTGAAGAACTCTTCATTGTCTAATATTATTATTTGTCTTTGTTCTTTTTTTGAACAGTGTGTTTTTTNCAGGCCGTTGTGAAGGAAGGTGTAGTTCAAAGGAAGACGATATCACCATACGATATCACTTCCAATGACAATCCTGGTTTAGTTATCACCCAAGTTCAATTGAAAGGTGATAATTATGAAGAATGGGCTAGATCCGTTCGGACAGCCCTGAGGGAGAGGAAGAAATTTGGCTTCGTGGACGGAAGTATTACGATGCCCAAAGAGACATCATCAGACTTAGAGGATTGGTGGACTATAAATTCTTTGTTGGTATCATGGATTAGAAATTACATCGAACCAACACTACGATCTACCATATCACATATGGGGGTCGCCAAAGATTTGTGGGAAAGTATAAAAGAGCGTTTCTCGACCGGAAACGGACCGAGAATTCAAGAATTGAAAGCTGCACTGTCCGNTATAAAAGAGCGTTTCTCGACCGGAAATGGATCGAGAATTCAAGATTTGAAAGCGGCACTGTCCGGGTGCAAGCAGAAAGGTATGTCTATCGTGAACTATTATAGAAAATTGACAACTTTATGGAATGAGCTCGAAAACTACGAGCAACATCCGACTTGCGCATGCGGAAAGTGCACGTGCAATCTTGGAGAAGTCATAGCAAAGCACAAGGAAGAAGAAAGAGTGCATCTCTTCCTTATGGGATTGGACGAAGGAACTTATGGGACTGTCCGATCACTCATCTTGGCACAAGACCCGTTGCCGAGTTTGAACAAAGTGTATCAAAAGCTCATCCAAGATGAGCGTGCCAAGGGAGGAGTCCGAGGACAGCAAGATCCTGGAGAAATAATGGCTTTCGCTGTGCAGACGAACAGGTCAGAGAATAGAGATCGAAAGAGCAAACATTGTGACCGATCCAACCACAACTCTGACCGATGCTGGTCGGTCATGAAGTGCAAACATTGTGGTCGGACAGGTCATGATCCTGATCGTTGCTATGAAATAATTGGGTATCCAGAAGGATGGAACTTCAATCAACGGAGCGATAATAAACCAAGTGGTCGGGGACGAGGACAACAGCAGCCGAAACAAAACGCTCCTCCAGGTGGTCGTGGCCGGGGAACCCCCCGAGCTAACGCAATCCATACTGATCGTGATACGGATGGAGTGCCAATTTCTGAAAACAAAGTGACAGGAGTAACCGAGCTGACCGAGGAACAGTGGCAAATACTGGCTGGGATGTTGCAAGAGAAGTCAACGACCA
>ML386142.1:6316-34052 GCA_005239525.1 Nicotiana knightiana
GGGGGGGGGTGTGGATAGAAGGAAATTTAATCGTAGTAACTTGTTGCTATTCCACAGTCCACATCTATCAAGATTTTATTTAAAAAAATTATCTGAGCTTGATTCCAAGGAATACATTGCAGTAAATGAATCATGGAGAAATTCATGGTCCTATACTTTGCCGTAATATAATATGGTTCAAAATTAATCGAATATACTTGTTGGGTTGTTGTATCACAACTACTTTTACCAGATTATGTTACATGAGGGTTCTTCTACAACAATTTCCATTAATTCTTTTATAATAGAACCACAAGGTCAGATGGTCTATCGTTCAACTTATGGAAACTAATAAAAATTATTCCTTGTCACGGGCATATGACACTTTATGCAACCTAAAAGTGCTTGCATGATATATTTGCAAAGCCCATTTCATGTATTGATTATTCAAGCCCAAGCTTACATTTTTCTGGACCAACTATGCTGCAGCCAGAGACTTTTTCACTGTATATCCACTCACCCAAAAAAGAAAAAAACGGCAAATGTATAATAGGCGTATAATATATGTATAATTTATTTATATTGCCAATCAGATGTAAATATTTTTGGTTGAGCGGCTAAAAGTGTTGAAAGCCCCATGCAAATGACCCTTTCAGGCTTAACTAATGAAACCCAAATTCCTCTAATATAAGTTAGCAATACACCAGGTGCAAGCAAACTGAGGAATCATGTTATATATATGAATAGGCAAAGTAAATTAACAAAATAATAATTCATATTACTTGTTCTAGGGAACATCCAGCTCATAGCAGCCTTTTCTTTTCCAGATTTTCTTTTAAAGCGCAATCACCAGATCAACCGATCTCGAACAGCATATCAGAGTTCACTTATGCAGAGGTATTAGGTACTTTGGTTAGAGAAGATGTCACAATATCCTTTTGACTATTGGTACGCCTGTGCATGTTCAGGTTTGTGGCTGTATTCATAGTCAAGATGAACGAAGGCCCGCTCAATCTCGGGCAATAGTTCAAGCTTCTCCTGCAACGACTCGCCAATATCATGTGCCTCTTGCAAAGGCATGTCCGCAGGCAGGACGATATCAACTTCAACAAAGTAGTGCGAACCAAATGTATAAGCCCTCACGGTATCTATATGCCTTACGGCCTTGTGATGGTTCCAGCAGAGGTAAGTCAGCTTCTGTAAGTATTCTGGTGCAGCTGACTTGCCGACGAGAGAGTTCACATTCTCCAATACAGTCATTGACCAAGTTCGAATGGTATACAATGCAAGCTGCAGCAGAGGGAAAATTGCTTAAAGCCACTAACCTTATTTAGAGCGAGAGGATTGAGTGCCACATTAAAACTTTTCCCTTTTCTTTCCACATTTTTTCAAGGAGGGAGGATGTTGGTGGAATAGAATCAGGGAGATAGAACTTACAATCATAGCTCCAACGGGATCTATCCAGTCAGTAATGTAGTTAGCAAGCAATGCTGCAATGAGACCAATGATGTTTGTGATAACATCAAAGAAATGATCCTGGGCATATGCTTTCACAATCTCATTGGTAAAAGACCGGCAATACAACATTAAAACTAGTTTCACTAAAGTCACAAAGACCATAATCCCAACAACCCATCTCTCCTGCTCTTTCGTGAGGTTGAAATCAGACTCCTGTGAGAAGGTCAATGTTTATAACATTTGCCATTGTACAGGTCAAGGAATAATTATAAGGATCCATGCATGTAATTTTCAACCAGACAAAACAACATAATAATGCAATAAATTTCCAATCTTACGAGCCACAACTTACATCAGATATTAGTGTACGCATAGACTCCAGAATTATCTGTAGTCCCAAAGTCGCCATGACAGAAGCAAAAACAAGGATTCCCTGTGTATCATTTTTCAAAGTTAAATTAGACCAGCCCCAACGTAGAATAGAAAACAATCATACAATATCTCTATTCATGCCTGTACGTTGTTATGACTTATCACCAGATATGTAGAAATACAAGTAAAACGGAAAGTTAAAACACAGTTCATTTTGAACCCATTGGGAATTACACAACATGCACGTTGAAGATAGCCATAGACCTGCACTTTGCCCTAGCTCCATGAAAAGATCAAACAATATGTAAAATCATTCATTCAACTTCACAGGATCAGCCATCATGCAGGGCAAAACTTGTTTGCAGACTAGATTTTTACAGTGGGATCATCCCTGTATCCTAAGGAATTATCAACTGATTTAAACCAGAAGGTCAAAAATCTGAATAGATAGCACAAATTAAATGAACTAGTATCTCCACGATGGCAATTTAAGTACTTAGCACCAAAGTAAAACTTATCGAAGTTACTTATTTACAGATATTAGGCAAATGATCTTCAAACCACGAAGCTAGAAAGCACCCCTCCTCCTTGAGATATGCTTCCTCAGCTTACTAACTAAATGCAACTGTTACGAGTACTACACCAAATTCATGCCCAGACCAGACTAGTTATTCACGGAACAATAAAAGAGCAAGTGCTTGTTGTCAAGTTTGATAATCCAAATGAGATAACAGGAATACATGAACGGAAAGAAAGACTATGTAAGAATCCAAGTGTAACTCGAGTCTACGAAACCTCCTGAGTTATGTTCAGACATTGGACTAGTGGAAACATCAGGAGATAATAGTTCTTTTTATAGGTAACATCAGGATTCAGGAATGATAATCTAGATGTCTATATGCATATCACCAAAATATGATTAACTAATTGAACTTGAGGATTGCTACTTAGAGCGAACACAATAGCTATAAACCTAATCTGATGTGGGAGGAAATGGTCCACATGGGAGGCTAGAAGCTCCGGTATCCATCACATATCGTAAACAGGGACCATATTCATCCCTCCACAGTAAAAACAGAACACCTAAATTTTTGCCAAATTACTAATAGACACTTAATAATCTTCCCGTAACCCCACCCTCTCATTCTATACTGTCAGTCACAGCAGCCACTGCTCTCTCTCTCTCTTTCTGTCTCACAAACATTCTCAGTGTCGTTCGCCACTGAGGCTACACTTAGAAGACAACTATTGGAGAAAGAGATGCTGAACATTTGCATCTATTGCAGTCATGTAAGCTGTCTGCTAGAGGTCATTATTGAAAGTTTGCATGTCTTTTCTTTTATTTCAACCTTATATAGTTGGTTACTATCAGATACTTGAGGGGAATAATTCATTTAATTTGTCTTAGATGAATTAAGTTTCATTTCTCGTGGTTCCATACTTTAGGTGAAAATTATTCCTTTGTTTTTTGGACTACGTCATGTGATGATTAGAGATTGATCTCAAGAAGAAGGCTAAGTTGCCTCTGCATCAACAAACAAAATGAATATTAAGGCTTACCATGACCACAAAATAAAAATAGCAGCCGCAGAGTTTAAGGTCCCTTTAAAATCAAATATGACAAGAATGTATAGTATAATTACCTTGTTAGACAAGATTTAAATACATGAACAAGCTAGGCAATTGTTATTATATGCAGTCATCAACATTAGCCCAATAGCAAGTGACAAGTGCAAAAATGCCCCGATTAAAGGCATAGTAAATGTAAGAAACTTAGAGAATGAAAGCAGCACCACTAACCAACGGCTGCATACGTTTCTTTCCAATAGGATATTGATATGGGTTTGGTGTCTGCATGGAGAAAGCTGTAAACCATAATATGAAACCAGAGAGAAGATCAAGCAGCGAATCCAATGTGGATGCTATGATGGCCAATGAACCACTCTTGACTGATGCATATACTTTAGCGGCAAAGAGAACCATGTTTGCAATGTTTGATATCCTAATGGCAAATGTTTCATTTCTAGCCGTTTTTTCCCTCTCTTCCTGCAACCAAATTAATTGACCTTGTCAGTCCAAGCTTATAATAAGATAAGAATGATTACATCTAGAGAAGAAACAATCAAAACCTTTGACATCCCAGGTACAAAACCACGATCAGTCAAGGCGTCCATTTCATTGAAGCCCTCGAGCATTTCTACTTGTTGCTGGTAGTACTCAGCAATGTTGTCTTCTTGACCTGTAAGCACCAACGAAAAACACAGCGTCATAATCCATCCTTTCAAGAAAACCCCATGTCTTACAGTGAAAGCATTTAGTAAATCCCTTCTACATGCATCTCTATATAGCACTATAGCCTCCTATAAGTACTAAACCAAAGAGTTGATAGGAACCAAGGGTGACCGGCATTTAGAGGCCACCACTCGTACCAAAGCCGATTATAAATTGTTAAATTACATTCGAAATATACATTCTCATATGACAACTTAACAATTCAATGCAAAAGTAGCCTTTTGAAACAATCTATTGACTGGCTCATGTCACATGCAAACACACACACGCACCAATTAACCTGTTCTATTCAGAGGCATATCAAGGAATTGAAGGTTGCCGGTGCACTAAAGCTTCGAACAAGTCATATCATCTAAAGTGCATTCAGTTGGTTTGATGGTATTGCATTAATTTGGTTCAATTTTGTAGGTATTCAATATGAGAAGACAACAACTCGGGTAAAAACACATATTTTAACAAATCCTCGTACCGCTACTTAGTAATTGAGGTTGCCACCTAAAATACATAGTAGAGTTATAAGAATTTTATGTACTCCATATAGTTTCATCGGAAACTTGCGGGTGCCAGTGCACCGTCACATATTAACATAGGCCCGCCTCTGGTTCTATTACACTGACCTAACCACATAGACTTACCTGGTGAGCGCACTCAGCTAAAGTTCCCTTCTTATTTTCAGTAAACTGAAGTGCTGAAACGCATTAAATTTGAGCTCTAAAGCTCATGTTCTTATAACAATAATTATCCATCTAAAACTTATCCAAAAAGAATCATCCATCTACATACAAATATATGCCAATTTCCTCCAAACCAGTGAACTGCCCATAAGCATGTTCAATTGTCCAGAGAACAATAAAAAGTGAATATAGCTTAACATCTTTAGCAAATTTACACCATCCATACAAGAATCATTTTGTTCTTCAGAAAATCAAACCCACGTGGCAAGAAAATACTTTCTGAAACTGAAAAGTATAAAAAGAGTCCCCACTAATTAACTCAACTAAAGGAGTATGCTTAGTGTTTGAAAATTTCCGCAATTAGTAAAATCCTACGCACAACAGAATATCAGTCAAGTATTTAATAGGAATCAGCTGTATAATTCCTTTATATAAATTCCGCTCTATTCAAGTGGTATCTCCATTAATCTACTGTTCTTACGTCAACCTAATGCAACTAGTTAAGAAATTAGCAGAGAATAACACGCAAAACGACGTCGCACAGAAAGGTGGAGAATGTACTTAAAACTCCAAGGCAATCATGGAGGCCACGTGGAGGCTTCTCTTTGGTTTCAGACGATAACCGCAGCTCGTCGAAGTTTAATCTCCATGACCGGTCGGCATTGTTTGTCTCCAGCAATAAAAGCTCCTCTTCGGCGCCGCCGCCGTGATCGCCGCCGTGAAGAGGTACTACTTCTAACATTTTCCGGTCACCGCCAACCGGCAAAAACAGTTGAAAACACTAGGTGAAAAAACTGGCGGCAGCTACTTGAAGGAACCGAGAGAGTGGTAAAGTACGTAAATTTGATGAAACTCGAGGGACCTTTATGTAATTTGGAGTTCTTTGTTTGTGGGTAGTTGTAGAGGCTATATATGGCGGAACTTTTTTGAACAAGGAAAGTGGAACTAAAAATGATTACTGAAAATTTGGAAAATCACGCGCCACGAAGTTTAACTCGCTCGTTTATTAGCTACGATGAAAATGACGTGTCACTTGGGCCCGTTTAGATTGCTGAGTTTGCTCGTCGAGATGGGAGATATCATAGCACGTGTACGGTGTAGATAACAAGTCTTGGTTGATTTTTAGAAGATAACGTGAAAAACGGAAAAGGCTACGTGAAAAGAAAAAAAAAAACTTACACTCACCAAATTATATACTTCCTCCACTTAGAAAAATAAAAAAAATAAAACAAAATATATTCCCTCCGTTACAGAATTGGTTAGCACGACTTCCTAGAACAATAAAAAAGAATTAAAACTCACAAATTTGCTCTAAGCTTTTAACGTTAGCTTATCTTGATAAGTGTTTTTCGCATAAGTACTTTTAGTGATAAGTAAATTTGCGTTTGATTAATTTATTTGAAAAGTACTTTCGAGCAACAATTATTTTTGACCAACTTTTAAATGTTGTTTAAACGTATGTTTCTCAAAAGTACTTTAAAAAAAATATTTTTGAAAATAAGTTATTCTTTTCTGCTTCTCAAAAGTCAAAACTGCTATTATGATCTTCAATTCACCGTAATATTTGTGATTATAAAATTTTTGAAGTTTGTAATATTAAATATATTATAATATTTGTGTGAACGTAAAATTTTATTTACAAGAATAAACTGAAGATTCTAAATTAAATTATTCTAAAGTTAATGATTTTTTTTAATAAACTAAAAAAGATATGTGATCATAAAAGTTAAAAAAAGAGAGAGTAGTTTTAACAACATTAAAGAATAATGAAAATGCTAATAAGTTGAAAAATGAATGAAATGGATATACGTTTATATTGATTGATTTAATATAAAATTAATTGTGAATAATATTGGAATAATATTTTTTTTCTAAGAAGCAAAAAGGACAAATTGAACCGAGGAGCGATGCGATTCACATGATTCATTGATATAGGTGATAGGACAAGGGAGTGGGTCCCAATTTTGTTTTCAATAAAGCAAGTTATGCGTTTTATCGGACTTCCTTTAGATAATGAAGGAATTTTGCAGATTCCGTGTGATTGGAGGCACCACAACTCCACAAGGCATAGGGATATTTTGGAGGTCAAAATTATAATATTAGTTTATCAGCGAAGGTCGCGGTCGAAAAGTCACTAAGATCGAAGTCGAAGAGTTGTCATCGAGGTTAAGGTCGAGTAACTTTAATAGAGTTGTAATGACTAGTTTCGAGATAAGATATAAAAGAGAATATTCTAGTGAATATTCTTTCCACTTGTACTGTTAGAAATTTTAGTAACATGTTCCGTATAAATAGAAAGAGACACAATAATAGGAAATATGTGATATTTGTTTGTAAAAATATACTTTGACTTGAAAAAGAAAATCGGATCTCATTATAAATATACAAATATTACATTTTCACTAAGATTCTTGTCTATACTTTTCAACTAGATCCGAGAATAACTCAAATATTCAAAGGATTGTCTATTACTCACCATTGTCAGAAAGAACATTCATTGATTCCATACTTTATTGGGTGACTCATTCATTCGATTTACTTAAATATCATTTATTGATATTCATTGATATTGAATGCTACATTATTGCCTTTGATTTCTGGGATATTTATTACATACTGCGCTGCTGTCCGAATATATCTACATAGTATTTGTTGTATTTTTGAGAACTCCATCTTAAGGACTCCATCTCTGGTCATACCCCTGTGGCCCTCTACTGTGGTGTTTGGGAGCAAGCCAAATCTTACTTTAAGTTTGAAAATTGGTGGCTGAATTCTGAAGGTTTTGATGACAGAATCAGGAACTGGTGGACAACTTTTGAATTCTCAGGAAGACCAAACTACATTTTAGCTTGCAAACTAAAAGCCCTCAAACGCAAGCTAAAAGAATGGAGCAGAAGCTATAAAGGAAATCTGGGAATGCAAAAATCTAAACTGTTGAGCCAATTGGCAGAATTTGATACAATACAACAAGCAAGAGCCCTGAAATCAAANACTTTTGAATTCTCAGGAAGACCAAACTACATTTTAGCTTGCAAACTAAAAGCCCTCAAACGCAAGCTAAAAGAATGGAGCAGAAGCTATAAAGGAAATCTGGGAATGCAAAAATCTAAACTGTTGAGCCAATTGGCAGAATTTGATACAATACAACAAGCAAGAGCCCTGACAGAGGGGGAGTCAGTGATGAAGGCAGCTGCCCTCATGGATTTTGAGGAGCACCTCAAGAATGAAGAAAGTGCATGGAGATAGAAATCTAGGTCCTTGTGACTCAAAGAAGGGGATAGAAATACAAAGTTTTTTCATCGCACTGCCAATGCACACAAGAGGTACAATAACATTGATCAACTGGTGATCCAAGATGAAACAGTGGAGGACCCAAGCAGAATAAAGAATGAGATTATTGAATTCTACAAGAAGTTATACACAGAACCTGAAGAGTGGAGACCTGTAGTCAATTTTGACAACTGCCCCACTATCTCAGAATTGGAGAAGGAATTTCTACAAAGCAATTTTGAGGAGCAAGAAGTCCTGAGTTGTCTGAAAAAGTGTGCAAGTAACAAGGCCCCAAGCCCTGATGGTTATACAATGGGTTTTTATATTAAGTGCTGGGATATTCTGAAGCAGGACATCATGAAGGCTATCAACAATTTTCATTCTCAAGAAATGTTCGAGAAAAGCTTCAATGCAACTTACATAACACTGATTCCAAAGAAGACAGGGGCTAAGGAACTGAGAGATTTCAGGTCAATCAGCCTGATGGGGAGTTTCTACAAGTTTCTATCAAAAGTTTTGACTAAAAGACTAAAGAGGGTGGCAGACAAACTAGTAGATGCTCAACAGATGACTTTCATCAAAGGAAGACAACTAATGGATGCAGTGTTGATTGACAATGAAGCAGTGAACTCAAGAATCAAAAAGAAAAAAATTGGAATTATATGCAAACTAGATATAAAGAAGGCCTATGATAATATCAACTAGAGTTTTTTTTGCTGAAATGCTATAACATATGGGTTTTGGGCAGAAATGGATCAATTGGATGATATACTGTATCTCTACTGTCAAATTTTCCATCCTCATAAATGGATCTCCTGAAGGTTTCTTCCTGCCAATAGAGGTCTAAGGAAAGGTGATCCCTTATCCCCCTTCCTATTCATCATAGCCATGGAAGGTCTGAATAACATGGTTAAGACAGCAAATGTCAATAGATGGGTCAAAGGCTTTGAGGTGGACAAGAATGGTGCTAATAGTCTAGAGATCACACATCTCCAATATGTTGATGACACTCTAGTCTTCTGTGATGCTGAAGAGGAGCAACTGAGATACCTGAGGATCATTTTGGTTTTGTTTGAAGGAATCTCAGGACTCCACATAAACTGGAGAAAGAGCCATATTTACCCCATCAATGAAGTCCAAAACATGGAGCAACTGTCACTGGTACTAGGAGGGGAAGTAGGGTGTCTGCCTACCATCTATCCGGGGATGCCTCTAGGTGCAAAATCTAAATCCAAAGAGATTTGGAATTCAGTCATTGAAAAATGTGAGAAGAAGTTGTCAAGATGAAAGAACAATATTTATCAATGGGGGGTAGGCTAGTCCTAATCAACTCAGTTTTAGATTCACTGCCCACTTATATGATGACCTTGTTTCCAATCCCAGTTGGAATTATACAGAGATTGGACAAATTAAGAATATCTTTCCTTTGGCAAGGGAATAAGGAGAAAAGGGCCTTCCATTTGGTCAAATGGAAATCAATCACAGTGATGAAAAGGCAAGGTGGTCTGGGAATCAGAAACTTGAAGAATCAAAGCAAGGCTCTCAAAATGAAATGGTTATGGAGGTATTCTCAAGAATCCCAAACCTTATGGAGCAAAGTGATCAAAGCAAAGTATGGGGAGGAAAATAACTGGGTGTCAAAGGAAGTTAGGGCAACATATGGAGTCAGTGTGTGGAGATCCATCAGGGAACCTTGGCCTACAATGAAGAATCATAGTTTCATAAAAGTGAACAATGGAAGGAAAAGTGAACAATGGAAGGAAAACTTCTTTCTGGAATGATAATTGGTTGGGGCATGGATGCCTGAAGGAATTCTACCCTGATATATTTGGTTTGGCACAAGATCAACAAAAGATAGTAGCCGAGATGTGGAGTTCTCAAGGTTGGGAAATAATTCTTAGAAGACAGTTGAATGAATGGGAGATAGCAAGATTAACTGACCTTTATAACAAGCTGGAGACATTCATAGGTATACAGGAAGGAATGGACTCACTATGGTGGAAGAGGCATGACAGAGGGGTCTATCAGGTGAAGGCATCATACAAGATTTTGAATCAAAATAACCCACAGATAAGAGATTGGCCATGGAATCATATATGGAAAACCAAGATTCCTTATAAGGTAGCTTGTTTCACTTGGCTACTAGCAAATGAGGCAGTCTTAACTCAGGAAAATCTCATAAAGAGAAGAATCTCTCTGTGCTCAGGATGTTTTCTATGTGGGGAAAGTGTTGAGACAGTTACCCATATATTTCTACACTGCAAGATAACAGAGCAACTATGGAAAATCTTCATTAACCTTAGGGGCATTTCATGGGCAATGCCCCACAGGATCAAGGAAGT
The DNA here is from genome assembly GCA_005239525.1 of Nicotiana knightiana. Classification (NCBI taxonomy): domain Eukaryota; kingdom Viridiplantae; phylum Streptophyta; class Magnoliopsida; order Solanales; family Solanaceae; genus Nicotiana; species Nicotiana knightiana. The sequence goes on from ML386142.1 coordinate 16,704, forward strand.
TCTTTTTAGTTGGGAAGAAGCTGTAGCAGAAGCAACCAACAGAGATAGATGGAGGACTGTCCCAGCATACATCTGGTGGACAGTTTGGAAGGAAAGGAATGCTAGATGTTTTGAAGAAAGAAGTAACTCAGTGCAGAAGATCAAACTCAATTGTATTCTTCTTTTTTGTTTTTGGTGTAAACAGTTTTACACAGAAGATACATTTTCAATCATAGACATATTAGGATCATGCTAGGATTGCACACTAGCAAATCTAGTTAGCAGTTTACCTGTAATATGGTTTTCAGTACAACCTATGTACTGATTTTATAATATATACAAATGTTATCATTTCAAAAAAAAAAACGACAACCTCCATTTCGCTTAAAGCGAGAAGCGAAGCGCTCGCTTTTTTGAAGTGAAGCGGAATTTTTAAGCAAATTTTCAATACTTCAATGTAAAAACTAAAAAATAGCATCAATTAAAGCACAAAATGAGCATCCTATTCTTCTACAAGATTGTCAAATTCTTGTATTCCAATATCATTATTATATTTCTCGTCATCTTCTTCAACTTCTTTGTCACGACCCAAACCGATGGGCCGCGACGGGCACCCGGTACCTTACTCGACCAAGTACCAACGTTACGTATCATTATTATTACATCATCATATACACGTGACATACGGACCTAATAGGCCAACATAATCATGTATAAACTCAAAACATAGGCCGGCAAGGCCATACAATCTTCCACATATACGACATATGTCTACAAGCCTCTAAGAGTACATAAATGTCATAAAGTTCGGGATAGAGTCCCTCCATACCAAACAATACCCGTCTAAACCATACTAACCAAACAAGCGACTCCGAAGCAAATGGAGCGCACCAACATCTTCCGCTGAGCTGATAGCCTACTTGGAGGGCTCTCGACATGTCTATCGGGATCTGCGGGCATGAAACATAGCGTCCCCAGGCAAAAGGGACGTCAGTACGAATAATGTACCGAGTATGTAAGGCACATAAATAAGTACATAAGAGGCATGGAAGAAATATAGAGCACATGACTCAACCTGTAAGCCTGAATAGCTTTGTAAATCATAAATTACTTTTAGCGTCATGCATATGCATATGAATGTCATGTCGTGCATAGGTACATGTTTCATAACATCATCAGCCTCTGAGGGCATCCCATCATATCATATCGGCCACTGTGGGCAAAATCATCATCGTATACCAGCTGATCAGGTGGTGGTGCGTATATAACGCCATAACCTTTCACATATCCCATATACATGTATATACATGTATATACATACATATATATGCGTATATAAATCCGTTTGAATATACATATATATATATATACGCGTATATAACGCCGTTTGAACCATATTTCAGCCACTGTGGGCAACATCATCATCATATACTAGCTGATCAGGTGGTGGTGCGTATATAACGCCGTAACCTTTTCCCATATCCCATATACATATATTTACATATATACGCGTATATAACGCCATCTGGTCATGGGTCAATGCACATGTATGAAATGCATGAATAGTACGTAATAATCTCAATATTCCTTCCGGATAAACTCTTCCAACTACGTATTATTCTGAGACCCATGAACAGAAAATAATAATAATTCGCATGGGGAATCAAGAATATAGACGCCCCTACTATTTCTATGAATAGAGTAATTTATAAAAACTATTTATTTGCTCGTTTCTTCAGTATAATTTGGACCATGCAAAATAAAGAAGGGATAGCCTTTACATACCTGAGTCGATTCTCTTGGCAATCCCTTTAGCATACGTTAATTGCGACAACACGTAATGGAATGATTGGAGTAGGAAAAAAATTCGTATGATGTTCTTGAAAAGGGTTGCACCGTATTCCTTTAGAATCGCAAAATTTTACGTTGCTAAGGTTTCTAAAATTTTTCGTTGGACTGTTGAAGATTTACGTTGCTAATACGAATGAATAACATTACTTGATGAAAGGTTACTTAATGAAATGTTTAGGATCTGATTTCATTCTCTTTTATAATGAATCTTTGAATGGGTTATGAATGAATAACGTTTTCCCCCACCTTTGATTAACATATTGCATCTTGGAAATTGTTAAAGATAAAAAGGTTTGTTGTTAGCATATTAGGTGGACACTTAAAAGAATGGCTAAGATTCATTCCTTTGGAATGTATCTTGCTTCCACGGGGGGTGGGGTGAGATATTTAATCTTTATCCACTTATTAGTTAATTAGGTAATGTCCCATTACCCGATAATTAACCAATTACCCGCATAACTAAAAATTGTCTCAAATTACTTAAAATTTTATTTATTATTTTTATATACTTTATACAACATATTATCAGGATCATATGGTACTAGTCTATATATATCGGGTATTATCGCTCGACCCGTATTTTTTCCCAAATCGGCAACCTTCAACGAAAATCATTTTCTTTAATTCGTGTACCCTATCCATCATGATACTTACTTATCGTTTGTTATAATTAGCGTAAATACGTTAATCTCAAGATAATCTCATCCCCGAGTCTATGTCAATTAATGGAAGACGAAACTTTTACGTACGAAATGCGGGATATAACATAAGACCTCGTTGTCGAGCTTTCATCAATTTACTTGTGGCGCACTTTCACATATAAAAACATGGGGTGTAACATTCTTGTTCTTCATCAACTAGGAACTGCAGTATTGGCATCAATTTTGAGAAAGAATCGAAGGTAAAAAAGGCAAAATATGGTTCTGTTAAAAACTGGGAAAAGAAAGAAGAATCGAAGGATTAGCATCAATTCTGAGAAAGAACCGAAGGTAAAAAAAATTCTCCAACATTTCATTGCTATTTGGACATTGAAACAGTGAAAGAAGACTTGGACAATAGCAGCATTTCGCTGCTATTCATCATCAACGTACCTGTTGTTGCTGAATCTTTGTTGAAGACTTGAAGTTGAAGTTGAAGTTGAAGAAGAAGCCTAGTCGCCTTTTAGTCGCCTCTGTTGAAGACTTGAACTGAAACCCTTCGTTTTTAATTAAATAGCTTAGCTTATGTTTAAAACAAAGAAGCACCTGTTTCTATCGCTATGCTTCGCTTGGTCGCTTCTTGCTTTTTAGCGGGTCGCTTCACATGCCGGATGCGGGTAATGCTTCGCATCGCATCACTTCTCGCTTTAAGCGAACACTGTTCAATGTTGAAACACATAGACAAATTAAGGAGAGATTTTCTTTGGAATGGCAATAAACTATCAAAGCCTATTTTCCTTGTAAATTTGAAGACAATCATCAAAGACAAAAGGAAGGAGAGAGTCTGGGAATTAAAAACCTTAAGAATCATAATGAAGGTCTTCTGATGAAGTGGCATTAGAGATTCAACATGGAGGAAAATTCACTTTGGAGGAGAAGTTTGGTGGAAAAGTATTTGTTGGACAATCCATGACGCACCAAAGAGTCTAGAGTGCCTCATGGCACCAGTTTATGGAAACATATTAGAGGGCATTGGAAAAAGTTTGAGTCAAACATGGGTTTATTCCTGGAAATGGAAAGAAAATTAAGTTTTGGTAAGATTCATGGTTGGGTCATACACCACTAAAAGACCCATCTTCAGATTCTTATAATCTATCCTTGCGTCACAATGGGGCAATTGCAGATTTCTGTAGCGCAAGGCTGGAATTTGAGACTTACAAGGAATATTAATGATTAGGAAATGGATAGGGTAGGCCTCTTTCTATAAATGCTAAGCAACATTATTTTGGACCACTACAAAATGGACTCCATCAATTGGAAGGGTCACTCCAAAGACATTTTTCAGTTAAAGGATGTTACAATATGCTGGGTTTTAGCAATAGTGAGTTATGGCCTTGGAAAAAAATATGGTACAACATGGCACTTTTACAGGTTTCTTGCTTCTTTTGGATTGTAGCTAAGGAGGCATGCCTCACATAAAACAATCTGCAGAAGAGGGGTTTCAAGCTGTGCAACAGATGTCCTTTACGTGAAGAACAATCTGAAGATGTTACCCATTTTTTTTGGGCTGCAAGGTTACAAACCAGTTATGAAACATGTTCTTTTCAATATTTGGTATGTCTTGGACCATGCCTAACTCCATTTCAGAAATGCTAAAGTGTTGGACCAGGGAGGGTCTATGCAAGAAAGCTCAAAAGACCTGGAACACAGTTCCTCGTCTGTCTGGTTTGAAAGGAACAATAGAACTTTTGAAGGCAAATGAAGAAATTTACAATGCCTTAAGCTTAATTGCATTTGTTGATCGCTTTTGGTGCAAACTGGCTTTTGCACCAGATGTAGATGATATATTAGACGCAATTGCTGATTTGCATAACCTGTAATTATGCCTGTTGCACTGGCTTAGTGCAAATATTTATGTAATATATTATTTACCCATAAAAAACCTATCAAATTTCCAGATGATTCTGGGCGAACGAAATTCATAATATAGGAGAAACATCTAAAACAGACAGATTCCTCCTTTTGGCCATGTCACAAATGATCATATGCAAGGGCATATATACATGGAAGAGAACCAAGGATTGAGAAATATAAATTGTTCGTCAAATCCAAAGAAAAGTATGCGTTTAAAAGAGCCACTTGACCACAGAATTTACTTAGAGCCCGTTTGGACATAAGAAAATTTTCCTTCTTTCCAAAAAACTTTTGCTGTTTTCCGAAATCAGCGTTTGTTCATAAAATTTCCAATTTTCACTTGAAGATGCATTTTGAAAATTTTCAAAATTTTCAAAAAACTCTTTTTCAAGATTTTCACTCAAATCGCTCACAAAACTTCTAAAACAACCCAAAAAAATTATATTCATGTCCAAATACAACTCTAAATTTCAAATACCATTTTCACCATTTTTTTGGAATTTTACAATCTTATGTCCAAACGCCCAATTAGTTAACCAACTTTAGAAATTATATAAAGGTGTCTTGGACTACTATGATTAGATATTATATTCAAATACGCATTTAGAACCTGCAACTTTGGTGCTTTTATGTAGCACAATAAGTTCATCAAACTCAACCGTTTGCACAAGGTGTAAAGCTAATTTCATTCTGGATACCCTCAATGCTTGATAAATGGAACTTTATCTTATCAGTGTCATTGACATTTCAACAGTAACAAAAGCAAAATCCCCCCCCCCTCCAAACCCCGGGCCTTCCCTTGTTATCTCATCTAATGTTCTTTATTTCTAATGTTTTAGAACTTATTTGCTCCTCAATAAGATTCAAATGTCATCAAAAATTAATCAACTATACCTCAATTCCAAATACTTTGGTATATCATTACAATAGAAAGGATCCCCTAATTTATCTGATGTTGTGAAGCTTGCCGTTTAACACAAACCAAATCGTTAAATTATTTCTTAATATAAAAAAATATTATTTTTTAAAAAATGGACTAAAATTGAAAGAGTATCATTCAAATAGTAAAGAATCACTAAGATTTAAATTTTTGAGTTCTCTAAACGTCTCGCTCGTGGTACAATAACCAATTTAGGGATTCAACAACTCCACCTCAGCCTCAAATAAGTTGGGGTCAGTATATGAATCCTCACCGACCACCGTACTCCGTTTAAACTTGTCTCATGCCAATAGTAGTTTTGTATATTTTCAACTAGTTTAAGGATAAACCACTAAATTTGAGCTACAAAATAAGCAGGTTTTCGCAAAATGTAAACGTACCTTCTTCATTCGACCATTCCTTCGCTCCCTACAAAACTCCAAATATTGAAACCAAAGCCGATAAATCTCAATCATCCTAGAAACTCCAACATAATCCGAAACCGATTTCTTCACCTTCCTATCGCCTGTTTTCTTCATCTGAACTTTCTTACGTAGAAGTCGAAGAGCATCTAGACTTTTCTCATAGTCAATATAAGCAATAAAATCCTGCTTCAACGGACTAGGTCTCTTTAGCCTGTACTCGAATTTACGTCGTTGTTTAACTACTTCCACTATTTCATGGCGGCTGAATAAGCCACGCCGTTCTAAGTCGTCTAGCTCAGGGAGCATTCGCTCCATCTTGTACTGTACCACATCCGCCATTGTTTTTACTCGGCCACTGAAAAGCTGGAGAATTTGATTGTTTTCACAAAATTAGTATAACATAACAAATTTAAGATAGTATCATAAGAAGAAAATAAAATAACTACATTACTTTGTGAAAGTTCTTACCAAACACCAGGAACAATGATATCTGAGTTGAGGTAAGGAGTTAGCAGTAGAAAGAGAGAGGGAACAAAGTCTGCGACTGAGGAGGGTTTAGGAAGAAAGAATTAGGCAGGAAGCAGTTCAGTTTGGGCCAAATTTGATTGGTTTCCATATTCTAGCCCATTAAAATAGGGTCCAAGTACTTTTTGATTTGTGATTTCTACTTATGGGAGAAATTCAAAAATAACCCGATTTACAAGTGACCATTCAAAAATAGCCACAGTTTTAAAAGTAATCAAATTGTAGTCACTTTTTATGTAAAGATAAATCTGAATGAAAACATTGTTCAAAATCCGGAAAATACTCCACCATATTATACTGGAGTTCTAGAAAAGTATACCAGTCCAGCATAATATGCTGGAAGTTCGTACACAGGTGCACCGAACTCCAGTATATTATGTTGGACCGGTCTCTGTTGCAGCAAAATAGTGGATATTTTTTAATGACTTGCCAAACGCTGGCTATTTTTGAATGATCAGTCCGAAAACTAGCTAGCCTATGCTATTTTTACTCCTATACTAGATATTACCCTCCCTAATCAAGTTTAACTTAAGTTTTATATTTGCTCCTATTTTTAATGGTTGGGATGCGTGGCACATTTTAAGAGAAAAAACCAACCCAATTCATAAATTAAACCAACCTGCCCCTTTCCCTTACCCTGTCTGACCCTATATCATTTTTAACTTTATTAAAATTTTATCCCCACCATATATTTATACTCCATTGTAGATTTTGGAATATGAAATCCTGTTATTCACAGTTTTGTGAAAAAAGCAAAATTATTTCAGGTTTTTTTGTTCAATCTTTATCAAATCCTTTGCAGTTCAAGTTCATAAGGTTATCGTCGCCTCGGACTCTTTTTCATCATTATAGAAAATTAGGGTTGATTTATTATCATTATGAAATTTTGTATTCAAAAGCTTGGGTTTGGAGGGAAGCAAAAGATTTATTACTAACACCAGAAATATATTTTGACATGTTAGCTCCAACAGTTAATGCAAGTGGTTTGGTTTATTTTAAGTTAAGAAAGAAGATCAAGTTATGTCTTTAAACTACAATGGAGAAGAAACTTTTTCAAGATTTTATCTTCCAAAATCTACAATGGAGTATAAAGACTATGGATATAACCAGCTTTTAAAGAAGTTGGGTTTATATGAAATCCTGACCAAGCCCGTCTGGGTTTTTACGGTGGGGATAAAATTTTAATAAAGTTAAAAATGATAGGGTCAGGCGGGGCAAGGGAAGGGTCGGGTTGGTTTAATTTATGAGTTGGGTTGGTTTTTTCTCTTAAAATTTGCCGCGTGTCCCAACCGTTAAAAATATGGGCAAATATAGAACTTTGATGGACGAGGTGGGTAAATCTGGACGGAAAGTACAACGAGGGACAAGATTGAACAATAAAATAAAGTCAGAGGATATATCAGGCCCTTTTCCGTTTACCAATTTCACAAAAGTGGCAACCCAAAAAGGCTCGCTCAATATTTCAATATCCTTGTGTTTTAAATGTTCGACATGTATTAGAATTCATATTGAAGAATTCCTAATCTCGGTTCTCTTACGTGAATTCTTTGTTGCACGCCTATCATTTCAATATTCTCAATCTTTCTGGTAAGTGCAACATATGCCGAAGTTTTTTGTATGTATAGTTACTACCTTGTTTAAACGGTTAACCAATCTTTCAGCAAGCCTCTAAACTTAATATATTGCTTATCTATTCAGTTGTGAAAGTAAGGTGCCATATGTCGGTACACCCATCGTCTAAATCAATTTCTTAAACTATCTTGCAAGCAAGTTTATATTAGAAATTGTCAAGAAGGAAGTGATTTATAAACACTTTAGTGAAATCATTGGCAAATTATTTGTGATGCTCATGTTGGCATCCCTAAGAGTACAATATTAGTTCATGTATTTGACATGTTCTTCGGTCTGTAAGTTACTTGTTCTATAGACCACTCCATGAAATATTCTTTAGCTCGTAATGTGGTAAATACTTTATCAAAACCCTTGAAAGATCGTTTGAACTATCAAAAATGGTATGCTTGGTAGTTTCAACTTTATGAACTTTATTAAGGATATTTTTATGTTCCCTACAATCTTTCAGGTGCATGATGACTCTAGAGCACTATTCTGTTACCCATTTTTCTCATGTCTATCCATTATTTTCGTCGATATCTCAATTTCCCTTCGCATGGAGGTAAGTATCTATGTGATTGAACTCTTATATTGCTATAATGGTGAAATCGTACTAATTTGGGGAATGGAATCCATTACACATGTTAGCGGAAAGAAAGCTCCTCGTTATGGAACAATGACCCTTTCATTGTCCTTATCTATTAAATTGTTGATTTTCTTTCCCGAGAGACGGTTGCTTGTCAACATTTGATATCTTTGAACCTTTAGCCAAATTTTATTATCGGGTGAACCATACATGAACAAGATAAATGAAAGATGTAGTTTATTTGACCCTAATCACCACACACGTTAGGATGAATAAGAAAGAAGACAAGACACATCCTATCACGTCCTTGCAAAATCACGATTATGGGCATGGCCGACTACATAAATGTCACACCTCCTTTTTTACCACCCCCAGATTTAATGAAGGGGTAACAAGGGAGTTTTTCTAATTAAAGTGACATTATTCGGATTTGGGATTTATTTATTTATTTTAGAGTCGCCACCCGGATTTTTGACGATGCTCTGGGACACCGTGTTATTTTAAAAATTCCAAATCGAGGAAATTTTGACTCTGTTTTAATTTGTCTGCGACCAGAAATCTGAGTAAGGAATTTTGTTAACCCGGGAGAAGGTGTTAGGCATTCCCGAGTTCCGTGGTTCTAGCACGGTCGCTTAACTATTAATATTTGGCCTAAATTATCTGATTGTTTACGTGTTTTAGCCTATTGTGCATTTAGTCTGCTTTTTGTGTTTATGGATTTATCTTGAAATAAGTCACGATGTCGTGCACCTATTTGTTTTCTGTACATATTATAATTACGCCACATGAAATGCACCCGCAATTATAACATGTGATTTTTATTAAATTTTGAAGTTGAAGACGGTGACATGAGTTGTCGCACCCGAGTGTAGATTACGTAGTCAAGATTATGGTCATGACACTTTTAAGGTGCCCATTCGAGGCAATATTTGATTATTCTTTAGATTTTTCTATTTGAAATAATATTTTAGTTTTAAAATTAATTAGTACGTTTATGGATTTATCTTAGACAAGTTACGATGGCGTACACTTGTTTGTTTTTGGACACATTGCAAAACACGTTACATGAAATGCACCCGTGATTGCTATGTGCAATTTTATTTATTGTTTGTAGTATAGGGTCAGGAGCACGAGTTGCCACTCCCGAGTGTAGGTTATGGTAACTTTGGTATAATATTTGATTTTTATCAAATTTCAATCTAAAGGTCTCATTCTACCTAGAAGATCGCCTAAATGATATTCAATAGTCCAAGGATAACAGGTTTCGGGTTATGGCCATATTTTAGCCTCAAATCGTTTCAACTCTTTTGGCCAATCCTAATTGTGACTAGTTTGTAGGAAGGCCACTAGTTTGGGAAACTGAGTTAAGTCTTAAAGGTCTTTACTTTCTAGTATGGTAAATAATAAGAAGCATGGCAGCCAAAAACAAATATTTATTCATGTATACGCTTGTAAGCATACAAACATTTTATTTACTGTTCTTCGGACTTGAATTGGTAAAATAGAACTATCTATTGTTCTTTGTGAGAATTTTGCAATCTTGAGAGAATATCATGGTACAAACAGTTTTACCAGTTCACACTTAGCAGTTCTTGCCCATTTTTAGACAGCTTAAAACACAGGTCTGAAAATCGGGATTTATATGTATTTTTTTAAAAAAAGACAAACATTCATACATTTATTTGGGAAAGTTTAGAGAATGTGATATAAATAAAGGTTTTGGATCACCCATTTCTGTTCATATTGAGAATTATGGAATCTGGAATAACCTGATTCCCGAAATTTTAGCAGATATTCACGAGGGGGGGTTCATATAGGCTAATTCGGATGTAAATTCACGCTTTTAATTGAGCGTTTACCCTCACCATGCTACTTCTTAAGGCCGATAATTCTAATCCTTGGGCATGTTTACTCCCTCATGTCCTGACAACCTAAGGAGTTAAACTTGATTGAAGCCTTAATGGGATGTTTCATCAAGCTGGCCCAATTCTGGATGTGGTAAGGAAAGTAGAAAAACTGGAATAATAGTTTACAGTATCCAGTCTATATTTACGGCTAAAAATGCAAAGAAAAAGATTACATTATTACAATACCATTTTACTATGAAATAAAATTTCCTAGAAATGAGAATAGTAAGTAATAAAATGAAGAGAAAGAAAGAAGAAGAAGAAAAAAATATTTCTCCTTTGCAAGCTGGCCTTCAGCTGCTTCGAAATATATATTCTTCTGGCTATTTTCTTAGTCACCAGACGACTAACTTAATAAACACATTCCTTAGGCATATTGTGAGGCAACATGACCATTATTGGGTCAGGTTGAATCCTAATCATGCGATAGTGTTAATTCTAAAGGACCTAACCTACTTTGGTGTACTTCTTCTTGGAATGAATCTGACCATAAAGAGGTCAGGTTCAGCTCCGAGGATGCAAACCCATCAGCCCTTTAAGTCATTCAACATATTATGGCCTGAATTCTCACAATGACTTAACTACTCTTAGGCATTTCTTAAGGCATGATTCTGACCATTTATTGGGTTCAGATTCCTGTCCTAATACCTTTGTAATGATAAACTAATTACTCTATAACTGTTTATGCACTATTATTGGGTGAATCTGACCATGAACGGGTGAGACTTTCAATCCCACAATGCCACATTAACCTAAGTTTAGATCTCCATGGACATTTGCTTACTGAGTTCTTTTAATGCCCAAGAGGACACAAATAAGAGCATCTTAACTATAAGTCCAAAATTTGCTACTTGGACAGTAATACCAATAGGCTCCTAAGCATTCGCATGATGAGTCATACCATAAAAGGGGTTTGACTCAACCTTGATGTTGTTCTTACATCATTTTTTGGTAGAATAGGTTCTTGCCTTTTATGGACTGAATCTAACCATAAAAGGGGATAGATTCAACTCCATAAAGGTCCTATTCATCTCATAATTGTTCTGTGATTTTTTATTTTTTGGCATTTTTGAGAAGGTGAATCTAACCATTCGAAGGGTTCAGATTCCCTACTCTAAATCCCCTGTTGATTACCCATTTTTGTACCCTTAAAGGGTGATAAGCTATTTAAGCACCTAATATGGGGTGAATTTGATCATTATAGAGGGTCAAATTCATCTACCCTAGTGCTGTTTTATAATAATATCTAGATATCTAAAGCTTGAACCAGACCAATATTTAAGCATCTTTATATGATGAACTTAACCATTAGAGGTTAAGTTCATTACCCTTTGATGTTGTTTTCCAACAAAACCTTTGATTACTCAGTCATATAGAAGACAGTCTTAAGATGAAGCAGACTTATATAAAATTCAGAGATTAGAAACTAAACAAACATAATGTATTATTCTATATACATGCATCACATCTTTGTTACATAAGTTGATACAGAAATAGGTTTAAACAAATAAAAAATACAGATTCATGGAGGAAAGACAATAGATTTCAGATCTTCATATTGCATAAAAAATAAACTCAGTTCTACATACCTTTAAGAGCAAGATAACAACAGAAAGCCTGACCAAATAAAGGTCAAGCAGATGGAAGTCAGCAAAAAAGGAAGAGAAACCCAGCAGCAACAAACAGCACCCACAAACAGCAAGATAATCACAGTAAAGAAATCCAGGAAAGGATGATTTTGAATACCAAATGATTGAATAAGGAAAACAACAAAACCAAGTCCTTCAGGAAAGACAACCACAGCTACAAGGCAGACTAAGTTGAGATTGTTTTCACACTCCTAACTGCAATCCCTTTCTGTTTCTGTTTTTTTTTTTCAAGTCTTTTAGTAGTCAAAAGAGTTATATTTTCCAGTAGTCAAAAAAGTTCAAAAAGAAGAGAATCCTCTTAGTGGTAAAAAGTGTGTGTATATATAGGGACATTTAGGATAGGATATGCTCAGCATATTCCTCATCCCACAAGCTGTAAATAGTACAAATGCAGCTGTCACCCTTATCCTTTGGGACAGCTGCTTATTTTCAGAACATTCCAGCCCTTATTCCCCTTTTGGAAATTACTATTTTAACCCTAAAATATCTGATTTCTTGATATCTCCTTATTCTAGAAGGTTCTTGGGTTGTTGCACCCAAGATTCCTCAATTAAAAATCCTATACTAACCCTTAAGACATTCTAGAATTACTCTTTTAGTAGTCAAGGAATAATGTTAAGTTAGTAGGTTGATTAACTTAATATTTTAAATTAGTACTAGTGTTAATGAAATTGATTTAAGTTAGTTACTAGAAGTTGAAATTACTTAAGGGTGAGACTAAGTGAGTCATTTGTTCTTTAGCTAATTGAATAATTGATCTTAACTAGTTATCTAGGACTTAGATCAACTCCTTTGTTAGATGATTTTTTTTAAATTAGGTCTACTAGTTAAGTGTGACTAATTCCTTATTGCCTAATTAATTTACTCAAGTTGACTAACATTTGAATTAAAATCAGTAGTTAATTGAATTAATTGGTTCAAACAATTTCATTAGGTGCAATTAGGCTTATCTATTAACTCTAGTCAATTGAGTGATTAATTCTATATAGTTGAACTTTAACCTATTTTGATCATTCTAAGATCTTAGTTTGATTAAAGAAAGTTAGTTAGGTTAATAACTAGGTAATAAGTAACTCTATTCTAATTTAATTAATTAGTAGCTAAACTTTTGTTGCTTTATCAAGGCTTGATTAATTTCAGATGAATTAATTACTTTAGATTAATTAGGTTAAACTTCTTAGACTTAAGTCAATTATACTATTATTTAGTTCAAATTTATACTTAATTAGTCGTGTATAATTGTCTAATTAAACTATTATTTAATCGATTAATTTGAGTGGATGATTAACCCTCAGATTATACTAAGATCGGAAGACGAATTATAGTAACCAATCAATTGAAGGTGGGAAGTAGCGACAGTGAAGGCAATCTGAAAAACTTAGCATGAATCAATAAAGCTAACTATTAATTTTAACAAGTAGAACCTTTAGTAAATCAATGTTTATTAACAGGAAAACCTAAATGATTAAACATGGTTGCAAAAACAGTCCAGAATTGCATAACGTGTTAAAATCAATCGAAATCGAAGGTAATGCGAATCAAGACAGAAAAGTCATACATGCAGACAATGACAAAACCTAACTTAGAAAATATGGTTAAACAGGGAAACCTAATTACTTAATTGACGAGAACAAAAATCAAGATACGACTGTCATGAAATATATTTAGAGCTTAAATTGAAACGATGAGGAAGAAATATACACAGGTGGGAGAAACCGATGAAAGAAAACACAAGATCTACACAGTGATACAACAAACATAATTAAATCATGACATGTTCATGCTAATAGCACAAAAACAGTTAGAAGGGGAAGAGGGGATACCCGTAAACGGGGTTTTTTGGCCGGGAAAGAGAAAGGGGGTTGTTGGACCTTACCGGATCTAGTGGGGTTTGAAAAATGAATCAAACCTTCATGAATCGATTGCTCTAGTTAAAAGCAATCGACCCATGAAGGTCNTTTTTTTGGCCGGGAAAGAGAAAGGGGGTCGTTGGACCTTACCGGATCTAGTGGGGTTTCAAAAATGAATCAAAACTTCATGAATCGATTGCTCTAGTTAAAAGCAATCGACCCATCAAGGTCTGAACCATTGGTTGTCCTTGAATCGGTCGGGGAGTAATTTTGGGGTTTTCAGATTTTTAGATCTGAAACCCAGGAAAATCGATTGGTTTTTTAGGAAAGTTAATAACGGGAGGTGATAGAGGGGATGATGGTGGTCGTGNCGGGGTTTTTTGGCCGGGAAAGAGAAAGGGGGTTGTTGGACCTTACCGGATCTAGTGGGGTTTGAAAAATGAATCAAACCTTCATGAATCGATTGCTCTAGTTAAAAGCAATCGACCCATCAAGGTCTGAACCATTGGTTGTCCTTGAATCGGTCGGGGAGTAATTTTGGGGTTTTCGGATTTTTAGATCTGAAACCCAGGAAAATCGATTGGTTTTTTAGGAAAGTTAATAACGGGAGGTGATAGAGGGGATGATGGTGGTCGTGTGGTGGGAAGTTGGGGTTGATTGGAGGAGGTCTGGTGGCCGGACGACAGTAGGATTCTGGGGCGGCTAGGGTTTGAGTTAGCCAGGTTGAGAGAGACAAAGGGGATGGGGGCGACTAGGGTTTTGGTGGGGGGTTGGACTTTGATTAAATGAGGGTATGGGGTGGGGCTTGGACATTTAAATATAAAAAGGGTGGTCAGTTCCCAGTCATTGGATCAAAGATAAATCAATGGCTGGGATTGGACTTGGCCTAAAACGGTGTCGTTTTGGTTAGGCTGGGGCAGGCCGAGTGTAAGGGATTTGGGCTGGGTTGTTCATTTGTAGAGATTGGGTTTGGGCCTAGGTAGTTTCAAGCCCAGGTCCGAAATTGGCTTTTTTCTCAATTAACTATAGAACCTAAATAAGTCCAAATCGAATTTAATCCAACAAATGTTAGCAATTAATTTTAAACCTTATTTTTCATCTATTTACATATTAATTAATAACAAAATAACCAATTATATATTCTTAATTAAATCTATGATTTATCGAATAGAGTTGTATTTTCCAGTAGTCAAAAAAGTTCAAAAAGAAGAGAATCCTCTTAATGGTAAAAAGTGTGTGTATATATAGGGGCATTTGGGATAGGATATGCTCAGCATATTCCTCATCCCACAAGCTGGAAATAGTACAAATGCAGCTGTCACCCTTATCCTTTGGGACAACTACCTATTTTCAGAACATTCCAGCCCTTATTCCCCTTTTGGAAATTACTATTTTAACCCTAAAATATCTGATTTCTTGATATCTCCTTATTCTAGAAGGTTCTTGGGTTGTTACACCCAAGATTCCTCAATTAAAATCCTATACTAACCCTTAAGACATTCTAGAATTACTCTTTTAGTAGTCAAGGAATAATGTTAAGTTAGTAGGTTGATTAACTTAATATTTTAAATNTTTTGTCTCTTCGCTTTTCGGACCAAGGCAGGATATACCGAACGGATGACTTCAATCTCGTCTTGAATAGTCTATATCTTCTCTATATCTGCACTTTTGGATTCAATCTTCTCTTTTTTCTTTTTTGTTTTATTATTTTGGATCGAAACTTCTTCTTTTGGTCGTCTCGAGTTCCAATGTTCTAGAAACGTAATCTGCACAAAATCAAAATGAACGAACAAAATTTCTGCCCCAGTTTTTGCTAGGGAAATTTTGTGAGTTATTGCAACAAAATCTATACTACTTTATTATTGAAAGCGGCGAAAGTCCGGGAGCAGTGCACCCGGAGTTATTGTAGACTAGGGAGTGGATACCCTATGCCTAAAAAGTAAAATCAACTAGGGATTGGAGACCCTATGTTGGAAAAGATCGACATGTTATGTTGCCGTCAAGAAAAGGTCACCACGTTATGCTGGTGTCTGAGGAAGGATCAACGGGTTATGACGTTGTCAAGAAAAGATCACCAGGTTATGCCGGTGTTTGGAAAGGTCAACAGGTTATGTTGTCGCCTGAGAAAGAGATCACTGGGTTATGCCAGTGTCTGGAAGATGATCAACAGGTTATGCTGTTGTAAGGAGGATCAACGGGTTATGCCGGTGTCCGGGGAGGTCAACAGGTTATGTGGTTGCCTGAAAAAGAGATCACTGGGTTATGCCAGTGTCTGGAAGTGATCAACAGATTATGCTGTTTTCAGGAGGATCAACGGGTTATGCCGGTGTCCGGGGAGGTCAACAGGTTATGTTGTCGCCTGAAAAAGAGATCACTGGGTTATGCCAGTGTCTCGAAGTGATCAACAAGTTATGATGTTGTCAGGAGGATCACCGGGTTATGCCGGTGTTCGGGGAGGTCAACAGGTTATGTTGTTGCCTAAAAAAGAGATCACTGGGTTATGCCACTGTTTGGAAGTGATCAACAGGTTATGCTGTTGTCAGGAAGATCACCGGGTTATGCCGGTGTCCGGGGAGGTCAACAGGTTATGTTGTTGCCTAAAAAAGATATCAATGGGTTATGCCAGTGTCTGGAAGTGATCAACAGGTTATGCTGTTGTCAGGAGGATCACCGGGTTATGCCGGTGTCCGGGGAGGTCAACAGGTTATGTTGTTGCCTAAAAAAGATATCAATGGGTTATGCCAGTGTCTGGAAGTGATCAACAGGTTATGCTGTTGTCAGGAGGATCAACGGGTTATGCCGGTGTCCGGGGAGGTCAACAGGTTATGCTGTCGCCTGAAAAAGAGATCACTGGGTTATGCTAGTGTCTCGAAGTGATCAACAAGTTATGCTGTTGTCAGGAGGATCACCGGGTTATGCCGGTGTCCGGGGAGGTCAACAGGTTATGCTGTCGCCTGAAAAAGAGATCACTGGGTTATGCTAGTGTCTCGAAGTGATCAACAAGTTATGCTGTTGTCAGGAGGATCACCGGGTTATGCCGGTGTCCGGGGAGGTCAACAGGTTATGTTGTTTCCTAAAAAAGAGATCACTCGGTTATGCCAGTGTCTGGAAGTTATCAACAGGTTATGCTGTTGTCAGGATGATCATCGGGTTATGCCGGTGTCCGAGGAGGTCAACAGGTTATGTTGTTGCCTGAAAAAGGAGATCACTGGGTTATGCCAGTGTCTGGAGGTGATCAACAGGTTATGCTGTTGTCAGAAAGATCACCGGGTTATGCCAGTGTCCGGGGAGGTCAACAGGTTATGTTGTTGCCTGAAAAAGAGATCACTGGGTTATGCCAGTGTTCGAAGATGATCAACAGGTTATGCTATTGTCAGGAAGATCACCGGGTTATGCCGGTGTCCAGGGAGGTCAACAGGTTATGTTGTTTCCTGAAAAAGAGATCACTGGGTTATGCCAGTGTCCGAAGATGATCAACAGGTTATGCTGTTGTCA